>JBBPBX010061256.1:0-21181 GCA_038048925.1 Garcialebias charrua | reverse complement strand
CGTCCTTCAGCGGATTTTTCCAGGTTTTTCTGGGCGAAAGCAAAAGTGTTTCTGAGGTGTACATTCAAATCTTTCATGTATTGTTGTGTAGTGTAGGCTGTCGCCATGGCGGCGTCGCCTGGTTGGTACAACAGGTGTAGAGGGAGAGTCATTTGTCGACCGGTCATCATCTCGAAGGGAGAGATGCCAGTTGATGTGTGTGGAGTGGCTCTTATGGCCATGAGGACCAGAGGGAGTTTCACATCCCAGTCCTTGTGGTTTGCAGCCACGTATTTCTTCAAAATACTCACCACAGTTCTGTTTGCTCTCTCTACTTGGCCTGAAGCCTGTGGGTGGTAGCCGACATGAAAGTTAGCCTTGACGCCTAGCGTCTTCCACAGTTCTTTCATCACTTCACCTGTGAAGTGTGTACCTTGGTCTGAGTTCACCCGAAGGGGAAGTCCAAACCTTGAAAATATATGATTCATTAACAACATAGCAGTGGTTTGTGCTGTGTCGTTGGGAGCTGGTAGGCATTCTACCCATTTGGTAAATGCACAGGTTACCGTGAGAAAATATTTATTTCCTCTAGAGCTCTTAGTGAGTGGTCCAACCCAGTCGATCTGGAGGTCAGACCATGGGAATGCAATGCCTCTGCTTTGCAGTGGTGCTCTGTGAAGTGGTCTGGTTGGCTGAAACTGGCCACAGACCACGCACCCTTCAATGTAGTCCTTGACATCCTTTTTCATTCCAGGCCAATAGGCAATTTGTTTTAATGCCGTCAGCGTGGCTTTATCTCCTTTGTGTCCTGCGGACGGGAGATCATGGGCATGAACTAACATCACCCCCCTTTGGTCATGGGGAACCACGAACACAGGTGAGGACGTTGGTCCATGAGCGAAAGTTAAGATGCCCTTGATTAGTTTTAGCTGTTTGCGCAGCTGATAGAGGACCTTAAGGTCTGGATCGGAATCCAGGTCGTCTTTAGACGGACTATTTTTGTTCGGATCAGTCAGGTACAGTATCATGGAGTTGATAGCAGGATCCGACTTCTGTAGTTGGATGATGTCTGGGTCAGTCAGTGCGGGTCGTACAGAGACTGCGTTGTCAGCAGGTCTGGTTGCGGCCTGTGCACGTGTGACTGCCATAACCCTGACTGAAGGTTGTGTTGGCAGAGTCTCGATTAACCAGGAGGGGTCGAAGGACCATAGAGGACCTTCGTCGGCTCCTTCCTTGGCTAAGGAATCTGCAATGTCATTGTAGTGCTTGTCATCGCCTGGGACTCTAGAATGCCCTGGAACTTTCTTCCAGTAGATCTGTAAGTCGTGTGATGTCACCAAGTGATCACACGCTATGAAAAGCTCTTTGTGTTTGACCACTTTCCTGTCGCTTGTTAGGAAACCATTCAGTTTCCACACAGCGAGGTGACAAGCGAAACTTAAACGAGCATAGTTAGAGTCAGTGCAGATGACTAGCGTCTTGATGGAGCGTTCTACTACCATCTGGAGAGCTATTAGGATTCCTGCAATCTCAGCGTACTGAGAAGTCTGAGAGCCTAATTTGTAGCCGAAAGTTATCTGTTTTTGGTCTTGGAGGAGAACTCTTCCAACACCTGCCCTACAGATTTTGTCGCGGAGGAATGAAGATCCATCCACGTACAGGTAGTCCCCGATTTACGAGCGCTCTGATCTGCGAGGTTCCAGACTTACGAGCTGCGAATTTTTGGAAAAAACGAAAAAAATACTGAGTTTTCATGTGTTTTTTCACCACAGTTAGTTAGCTAAGCATATGGACACACGTTTCCGATCATTTTTATGCACTCATAAGCAGTTTTTGGATGAAAATAGAGTGTTTGTAGTCGCGCTAGCGAAAACCGTTCCAATTTACGAGCGAAATTCCGGATTTACGAGAGAAATGGCGGCCGTTCCAAATTACGAGATTTCCGGTTTACGAGCGCCTCGTTGTAACGGATCTCGCTCGTAAATCGGGGACTACCTGTACAATGTTGTCATATATTTGCAGATATTGTCATCAAAGAAGTGGTGATTCGGGTCTTCAGTTACTGGGGTTTTTACCTCAACCGGCGGCTGGGTGGCTGGTACATCTTGTGTACACTTCTGGCAGATTGCCAAGTCCGTCCCCAGATGAGACTTCTTGTTTTGACCATAACGTATGTCTAGGTTAAAACTTTGAAGCGCCATGAGCCACGTTGCAACACGTGAGTTTGTCACCACACCATCTCTGATGCGTTCACTGTTAAGAAAAGTCACTGGCTGGTGTTGTGTTTCCACAATGATTTTCTGTCCACCAATGTAGCTGGAGAAATGTTTTACTGCCCACACTGTGGTCAGTAGAGCTTTCTCACAGTCTGAGAATCTCAACTCGGGGCCTGCCATCGTTTTGCTGGCGTAGGCTACTACACGTTTGTCTCTGTCGTGTATTTGGTACAGACCTGCACTTATGCAATGAGCTGAGAAGCCCACTTCCAAGTAAAACTCTTTGTTGTAGTCTGGGTACACTAAACATGGGGCTGACTTGATCCTGTTTATAAGAGCTTCCATTGCCTGTTGCTGTTTGTCAGTCCAGACAAATGGAACGTCTTTCTTTAGGAGTTCAGTCAGTGGCTTTGCAAGGTCTGCATAGTTTTCTATGAACTGGTTCGAGTAGTTACACACGCCAAGAAAACTTTGTAGTTCTTTGAGATTGGTGGGGACTTTGAGATTGTCAAGGCCTTGGGTGCGAGTCAACTGTGGTTGTACTCCGTCTGGACCTACGAGTAGGCCAACGTAGTCCACCTTGGTTCTGCACCACTGACATTTAGACAGTGATATTTTAGCACCAGCAGTTGTCAGCTGATTCAGAACGTGGTCGATCTCAGCCAAATGTGAGTCCAGTGTTGGCTGCCTCAGAAGGACATCGTCCACGTAGATCAGTGTCCCACGCTCATGGGCGTCTGGACATGCTTTGTTCAAGAAGATGTTGAACTCCGCAGGTGAGTTAGCGTAGCCAAAGGGACACCTGGTAAAAGTGTATTGTCGGCCACCGAAGGTGAAAGCTAGTTTGTATTGGTCCTCGGCACGCACATCTCCGTCTGTTCTGTGAGAGTGAACTGCTTGTCACCCAAAGTGCACCTGGAAATGACGACACAAATAGGCGGGTCGACGCAGCGCGTCACCAGCTCCCGTTGGGCGAGGCGGAGCTCGCTAAACAGATACGTGACGTCAACCAATCAATCACAGCGTTTGTAGTTCATTCCAAGCATTCATGGTGAATGTAGTTTCTTACCTTCGACCAGTGCAGTACCGGAAATGACGACAAAGTGGGTTGTCCACAACAGCGTGCGTTCCCAAATCAGCGAATCAGCGTTCGCTACGAGAGTGATTGACAGTTCACAGCTCTCGTTCATCCAATCACAGCTCATAAACAAAACGTGTGGGACACGTAGCCTGTAACGTTACTTTAGCACAACAAAACACAACCTTATAGACTCTTATACAACTCAAACGCTTCAAATTAACTTCCCAAAATCCTGAAACATGGCAATCACATTTAAAACAGGCACAACTTGGCTACGCTCAGTAACCAGCACGTCAACTGTAACACGACACGGACTCCCTCGGAGCCGCGTTCAGGTCGGTTCCGTCCACTTTAAAGGAGCAGAACTCGGGTTTCAGAACCACTATCCGACACCGTTCTAACAGTTATATGCTTCTTCGACCTGCTCCAATGTGTAAAATACCAGCACAGCGATCTTTTAGATGTTAATTATAGCTTTCAGGCTTTTGACACGGCGGTCAAACAAAGCTTCGTACAGGAGTCTGTGTGAACTGGACCGGTACCAGAACCCCCACAGACCACGGGCTGACAAAACCTCACCTGAATGCTTCCAACAACGTGTAACAGAGTTGAAACGAATAACAATCCCTCAGCCTCAAATGATAAAAACATGCAGAATCTGCCTGCCTTGAACACTTCCAGCCAAAATTATTATCCTCAGAGTTTAAAACTTGGATCCTCTTATGCAAACATGACGTTACAGTTCATGAGAGACCACAGATTTATCAATAAACTTTTAGAAAACACGTACGAGGGCCACCAGATGAAGGAAACATGAGGGAGACATATATTGTGTCTTTAAACACATATAGTGCCACCCAGATGTAACTAAAGGATTTTAACAGGGGTCAGTATTAAGCTGACCTCTTTATCCTTAATTAATTTACTTATTCAGATTGAATAGTAATTTCACGGATTCTTTTCTTTTTCAGTTTACCCAATATTTCTGTGATCTTTATGATGGATAAATAAACAGAGCTATAGAGTGACAATGGACATTAACTTAGTTGGTATGCCAGGCGACACTACCATTTATTTAAAATAAATCACTAAATTAACACCATTACACTTGATTGACATGATTTCACTTTCTTTCAATTTAATACGTCAGCACACTTAAATTCAACACAACAGACTTCAATACTGGATGTTAACATATTTAGTCTGTGGGCTCTTTAGCTTAAAATAGTTTCCAGCTTAGAATTGAGGGAAAGGAGAGGAGGAAAGATTTAAGGAGAATTGAGAGGTTGAGAGAGGAAGTTTATCTTGCACTTATGAAACCAGATGACACTCTTCCATACGCGTCCAGCTAAGATATCATCACACCTCCAGCAAGCAAACAGCGGCTCCTTTACCTTAAGACGTCCGCCTCGGTTCTGGTAAAGAGCTGTGATCAGCTTTGGACTGACGAGTCGTCGGTCCCGCAAGTCCAAGCTGGACTCCACACGTGTTTACCTTGTCGGTGTCGGTGATACTCGCTTTCGTCGGCAGAAGCCGTGGCAGTCGTGGCTTTTTGGCTCAAGATAACTTATTCCAGGAAGGAATAACAAAGTTTTGAGCTTACGCTCATTCGACGTGGACTCATAACAGCAGGTTATCAGTCCTTAGCTGAAGACGAAGGTCGTTAGCTCTTGACCAAACGTACCCCAGCTCTTTGGGAAAGGTTCACATCTCTTTGAAGTTCCCAAAAACTCTGACGTTCCAGCAACAGCTTAGAACTTAAAAGAGGATCAAAGAGAGGAGTGAGGCTTGTCTCTTTTTCATTGGTCCGTGGACCAGTCGAGCAATTCACTTGCCGTTATCACGACCCAAGGTTACAGCCCGAGCAGAGGGAAATTGTTTAGGAAAAGACAGAGCAGCTGGAGCCCTTTTCATGAGAAACAACGGATTACTGTCTTCTGACTTTCTAAACAAAACCGTCTGGTCTCTCTGACCCGAGACTTAAACTTTAACACAGCAGTGAACACCGTTTAACTCTTACAGAATAACACAGCTTAAAAGCACACATCATGAAAATGACAAAAGTTATTCTTTTGATCACATCAGCCTAAAATCAAAGATAGAAATAGTCTCTTTTGGTGACTATGTTCTCAGATTACAGCTAATGGAATGATTTTGTGGTAAATGTCTTGCTTTACTGAGAGGTCAGTAAAGGTCATCTCTGGAACAGTTCAAAAGTACACAGGTGTCTTAAAGTGGACATGGTCATGCCCACTACATTATTTATTGATTATTTAACCACACCACCCTGTCAACTCATACCCTGCAGCCCGTTGAGTTCTTCCTGTTCTTAAATGACCTTGGATCAAAGCAACGGGACCTTGCTGACCCGTACGGTGTCCATCAGTCCACGGTCAGACGGATTTTCACAGCAACTTTTTATTGACAGTACTCGGCTCTACCTGAAGAGCAGATACATAAAAATCTACCTGCAGACTTCAAGGACTACCCTGACACTACAGTCACACTACTTACTACTTGTAAGAAAATAAAATGTTCAAAACATTCTGACTTTTGTCTTCATTGATGTATTATCACCCAAAAAAAATGTGTACTGTATTTTGGTTTAAGACAGGCTTAGAGTCGTTTTAGCCATTTTATTAAAAAGAAATTTGATGATAATGTTACATTACTGTACAAAACGTATGAGTCAAGCTAAATGAGGCACAATATTTAAACACTGTTTAAATTATATTATTATTATTACATCTTCTGACTAACTCCCAGCTTCCTCGACTGCTTTTGGAGATTTAAAAACATGTAATCAGTCAGATTACAGTGCCTCAGTGGAACAACTTGTTTGTATTTGGTGTTTGGATCCAATCTCAGCTCCTCACTGCTTCCCTCATGTTTGAGCTGTAGCGGTGGTGTCTTCCCACGTCTCACAAACATCTAGGCTGGACCAGGGGTTCCCTCATCATCACCAACACCTGCCGTGTCCTGTGCAGTGAAAGAAAACATCTCTTATTAAGGCCTGCTACAAACAGTGATTTAACAGGTTTGACTTCAGCTCAACTTTTGTAAACAAACTTGAATTAAAATAACTTTTGTTTCTAAATCTGCTCTAAATCTCCTGCCTCCTTGTTTGAAACTGAACTGTCAGGTGGCTTTGACTCAAACAGTGGGGCTTCTGGCTCTCTTCCTCATGGACTGTAAACACTCAGCCCTAACTGTGACTTCTCCTGCCTCCTTGTTTGAAACTAACATTTGTGTTAATAAGAAAACATTGTACAGACAAAACACGTTTACTCAACAGATTAGCAAGGCTAACTATGTTAGCTGTGTTAGCCTACATGAGGCAGTTTGGTGAACTGAAAACAAATACCGACTTACCTTCATATTTATTTATGTAGTTGGACACAAAGCTTAAATCCTTTATCCTTCTTAGATGTGGGCGCTTTAGAGAAGGTCTGAATTATTCTGTAGACATTATTAACATTATTAATTGTTTCCTCTATAGATAAGATTTTTTCCACGAAGCGGACCGGGCCAGGAGAAGCGGTCTGCCCCTCTGACACGCACGCTGTCGGATACATGATGGACTCGTGGGGACAGTGGCAACCTATGTGTTTGACCGTCTTGTCTGTCGAAGACGTGGAAGATTTGTGGATTATTGGGATATTGGTGGCAGCTGCTCTGTTTTTTGGCGTCAGCGGAGCTGTCTGCTACTGGAAGCTCAGGAAGACTTCGGCGGCTATCAGCGCGCTGGCCAAACTTCCTGATCAGCAAGATTCTCTGATCCGGGCTGTGAGCTCCTCATCCCAGCTGTTGTACGAACTGAACCGCACGATGGGAGCGGCGGTAGACCACCGCGGACCTGCGGTGCGCTTTGGAACTCATTTACANGCGCTGGCCAAACTTCCTGATCAGCAAGATTCTCTGATCCGGGCTGTGAGCTCCTCATCCCAGCTGTTGTACGAACTGAATCCGCACGATGGGAGCGGCGGTAGACCACCGCGGACCTGCGGTGCGCTTTGGAACTCGTTTACAGCCGCCCGGCCTCAATCAGGGCACAGATGGGGGTTCGTAGCTCGGAACCTCATATGATTCGGCGATTTTGGACCTGAACAGCACCTGGACTTGGAAGGCTGCAGTCAAAAAGAACACTGTGGCCTGGATTGAAGATAAACAAAAGAACTATCTAATCTGGTTTCTGCACGACCTTGAAAAGAAGAAGGCTGTCTGCTGGAAACTATTCTCCTGGAGTGAAGCTGAGAGACCTTGCTGATCTCTGTGGGTGTGCTCGGAGGCGCCAAGCTGAACAACTGCTGAACTGTGCTATCTGAATGTTACTCACAGACTCTTTGATCTCCTTGCATGTCGTCAAACTGCAACAATGTCTTGGTTGTTGTCTGGTTGTGCTTAATGCTGATAGAGTTTTTGGGACTTTATCATAGAGTGTCTTAAGGCAATCTTTGATAGATTCTTTTTTTGAATATCACAAATGATACCTATTGTGTTTTCCTTTTTCCATATCTGATTTGACCTTCATCCGGAGATGGATGAGAGAGGCCGCGCTGAAGAACATGTCGTGTTTGAATATGCAGCAGCTTTACATTCTCTCCCTCTTCTGGACGACTGTGTATACATTATCACGTTGTATTGGTTAACTGGTGCAATGTTAATAAAAGCTCTTGTATCTTGTAACAGTGACTGTCGGCAAGTCCTGCAGAGATCTCGTGAAGAACGCCATCGCTAACACCGTGTTGACTGCAAACCGGAAGTGCGTCTTACGGGTGAAGAATGCGGAAGTGCTGGAACGGAAGTCCGTGGCATATAGCCTATTTAACATTCTCACATAATGAACATACAAATAACCACAAAACAGAGACAAAAGTTAAATATTATGGATCCATATTCACAGGAGAACATTAAAAATCATTTCTGAACATAGACCAGCAAGAATGACTTCAATCATCTAGAGTCAAAACATGAAAAACACATTGGAGTTTTTTATTTATTTAACTTAGCAACACAAAAAGTTCTCTACTCTTTGGATATGGGGGCGACATTCAAACTTTTAGTGGAAACAGCTGAGCAGGAATGTTGGTCCCATTACAGCTTCCAGTGCTAACATGTGTTTTATGTACAGAGTTTGTACCAACAGGAGACACACATCAGCTTTTATTTTGAAAGAACCTCGCAAGCGTGACTATCTAATTCATGGTGTTAGCGCGTGCACAACCAAACCACGTGAGCGCTGACTTTTAGAAGTGGAGGCTGCTGGACGGAAGTATAATATGAACAATTTTACTAGAAATTACAACCATACCTGTTAGAGAACAAACATGTGGTTGGTGGAGGTCTGACGTGAAGCTCCTGCTCCTACACAGAAAAACACACACACAGTCACGAGACTAGATTATCCAAGCACGTGACAACGACACGTAGCTGCTAACAGCTACACATGCTAACAGCTACACATGCTAACAGCTACACATGCTAACAGCTATACGTGCTAACAGCTATACATGCTAACAGCTACAGACCTAACAGCTTCACACGCTAACAGCTACAGATGCTAACAGTTACAGATGCTAACAAATACACATGCTAACAGCTAAACATGCTAACAGCTACATATGCTAACTGCTACAGATGTTAACAGCTACACATGCTAACAGCTACACATGCTAACAGCTACACATATTAACAACTACAGCTGCTAACAGATACAGATACTAAAAGCTACAGATGCTAATAGCTACACATGTTAACAGCTACAGATGTTAACAGCTACACATGCTAACAGCTACAGATACTAAAAGCTACAGATGCTAACAGCTACACATGTTAACAGCTACACATGCTAACAGCTACACCTGCTAACAGCTACATATGTTAACAGCTACACATGCTAACAGCTACACATGCTAACAGCTACACATGCTAACAGCTACAGATGCTAACAGCTACAGATGCTAACAGCTACAGATGCTAACAGCTACAGATGCTAACAGCTACACATGCTAACAGCTACACATGCTAACAGCTACAGATGTTAACAGCTACACATGCTAACAGCTACAGATGTTATAACAGCTACACATGCTAACAGCTACACATGCTAACAGCTACACATGCTAACAGCTACAGATGCTAACAGCTACACATGCTAACAGCTACACATGCTAACAGCTACACATGCTAACAGCTACACATGCTAACAGCTACACATGCTAACAGCTACAGATACTAACAGCTACACATGCTAACAGCTACAGCTGCTAACAGCTACACATGCTAACAGCTACATATGCTACCAGCTACGCATGCTAACAGCTGCTAACAACTACACATGCTAACAGCTACACATGCTAACAGCTACAAATGTTAACAGCTACATGCTAACAGCTACACATGCTAACAGCTACACATGCTAACAGCTACACATGCTAACAGCTACAGATGCTAACAGCTACAGATGCTAACAGCTACACATGCTAACAGCTACAGATGCTAACAGCTACAGATGCTAACAGCTACACATGCTAACAGCTACAGATGCTAACAGAGTGAACTAACTTCCTCTCCACAGACAAGAAGCTGCAGTGTTACAAGCCTCTGGCAGCAGCAGCTTGGAACTAAATCACAGAATAAAGTATTTGACTCACGAGAAGTCTTTTTTCATTAGTAATTGAAATAAATCACGGAGCTAAATCCAGACGTAGCTTCTCATCAGAAGGAAACTCTGTATCTTGTAGCTTCCTTTGTTTCTCTGCTGTAAACCTTGGAGGGTGTCACGGGCAGAGGTGGAAACTCTGCTTCCATCCCCTCATCAACATCTGGGCTAATATAATCATGCATGCTGGCAGCGGTCGAACTTTTAGATCCAGCTAGCTTGTTGTTAGCTACGCTAGCGGTGGATAGTTTGCTGGACTCGTGTTTTCTTCTTTCTGCACCTTCACATCACTCTACAGTGCCTATACACTTATTATGGTACCTTGTCAGCAGAATGTCTCCTTGTAGCAAACAACTCCCTTTAATATATGAAAATGTGTCGGTTGAATATCAGAGCTCCCGTTTAGAGCGCCATCTTGAACTCACCTCCTCATCACGAAGGAAAACAAAGAGGCCGAGCTGGTGACGTCATGTCCACATATTACCTTAATTACACTCATCCCAAAACCACAAAAAGATGTATTAGTTTTAGATAACTGGCGCCCCATCACATTATTAAATAATGATTATAAAATTTTAGCATTATGTTTAGCAAATAAACTGAAAAAAGTACTTCATGATGTTATTGGGGAAACTCAAAATGGTTTTATGGCGGGAAGACACATAATTGATAATATAAGGCTTATCTTAGATTTATTAGACTACGCAGACTTAATATCAGAAAATAGTTTTGTTCTCTTTCTTGACTTCCATAAAGCGTTTGACTCACTGGAACATGATTTTTTATTTAAAACTTTGGATCTGTTCGGTTTTGGTGAGCACTTTAAGAAATCAGTACGCACCCTTTATGCTGGAGGCAATAGCTCAATTAAACTAGCTCATGGAACCTCTGGCAGATTTAATGTTGAGCGTGGAATTAGACAAGGTTGTCCAATTTCTCCATTTTTGTTTCTTCTTCCTATGGAGATTTTAGCACATTTCATTAAAAACAGCTGCATAAAAGGTATTCAGATTGCTGGTAGAGAAATATGTCTGAGCCAACTGGCAGATGACACAACTCTATTTCTAAAAGATTGCTCTCAAGTAAAGTGTGCTGTTGAGCTGCTTGGTGAATTTTCTGCAGCCTCAGGTCTCAACCTTAACTTATCTAAATGTGAGTTACTCCCTATTAAAACATGTCATGACACAGAGATCTCAGGAATTCCAGTAAAACACAAAGTTAAATACCTTGGTATCTATATTATGAAAGAGGAGGACCAAAGATTAAGTGATAACTTTAATCCCCTTGTTACTGTAATTAATAAAAAATTCAATTTATGGGTACAGAGAGATTTATCCATCTCCGGTCGTGTATTACTTTCTAAGGCTGAAGGTCTCTCCAGTTTGGTGTATGCGACCTCTGCCCTTGAGGTTCCCAAGGACATCATTTCAAAAGTGGATAAAACATTGTTTGATTTTATTTGGAAAAAAAAGGTTCATCTAATCCGAAAAAATGTTATGATAAATAAGCTGTGCTCTGGTGGGTTTAATGTATTAGACTTACAGACTCTAAACTCCTCCTTTAAAATTAAATGGATCAAAAGATATCTCTTAAATCCAAACTCTTTGTGGAACTTCATTTCAACACATGTATTTGAAGCATTGGGTGGTCTATCTTTTATTTTAAGGTGTAATTACAACATTGACAAAATCCCGATCAAACTCTCCAACTTCCACAAACAGCTGTTTTTGTGCTGGACTCTGGTTCACAAACACAATTTCTCTCCACACAAATACTATATCTGGAATAACAAAGACATTTGTTTTAAACATAAATCTATTTTCTTTAAAAATTGGTTTGACAGAGGAATAGTTCATGTACATCAGTTATTCAACAAAGATGGCAACACTTACTCTTACAGTGAATTTTTAACAACGTATAACTTTCCAGTACTACCAAAAGAATTTGCAATTGTCTTTGATGCAATTCCATCTGGTGTGAAAATGTTGATGTCAAATCCTGTACACAACAGCACGAACTATTTAACTGAAGAATTATTCATTGGTAACTCTGACCCTTTTTTAAGTGAAAAAACTAATAACAAATGTATTAGAGAATTAATAATTAGAGACAGCATTAGTAAACCTGCTTCTATATTCTTCTGGGATAATTTATTTAATGATATCTGTTGGAAAGATGTTTGGTTGTTACCTAGAAAATACTTTATAACTAATAAGATTCGAGAAGTGTCCCTAAAGATTCTGCATAAATGTTATCCTGTAAACTATATAATCTCCAAGTACCGTCCAAACGTAGACCCAATGTGTTCACTCTGCCACAGCTCTGAGGAGACCATCATCCATCTCTTCTGGGACTGTTCTCATACTCAGGTGTTCTGGAAAGACATTTTCATGTATGTAAATAGAAAGTTAGAAATTGACCTACCATTTGACGCTAAAATTATACTGTTTGGTTTCTTTTGTCCAAATATTTCAAGTGAGAAAGTTTTTGTTGTAAATTTAATACTACTCTTAGCCAAATTTTACATCCACAGCTGTAAATTCTCCTTGCTAAAACCTAGATTTATAGTGTTTTCTAATTATATTTCCTCTTACTTATCTACTTTAAAGTATTGTACTAATGCCAAAGCTTTAAAAACTAAAACAATCTGTAACGAATTTCTGTTGTAAGCTGCCCAAAGACACATTTTTGTTTTTGTTTATGTGCCTTTATTCTCTTTTGTGCTATGCATGCCTTAAGTCTCGAGCCATGTTTGACATTGTAAGTTTTTTTTGTACTTGTTTTTTCAAATAAAAAAAACACCAGGGGGCGTCGTCACTACACAAACAAACACTAAACAAGAAAGTTAATTCTCAATAGTCCAGGTATCAAATCCGCTCATTCTCAATCAGTTCATCTGGACAGTTTCTTTTTAGTAGAAACGTTTCACCCTCACTCCACAAAGATTAAAATAAAAATTTCTAATAGATAAACTTTTCTGCAAAACAAGAAAAATATTATAAATACGGTGCATTTTGATCAAATTCATTAAACAACAACATTGTTACACAACATTAGTGGTTGGCAAATAACTATTTGGTGCATTACCACCACAAACTGGTGAAGAGGTGGACTGAAACAATGTAAACAAACAAATTAATTAAGTAATTAATAAATGACGATTCTTTCAAACAAACAATCTGTTTCAGATATTGTATTAAAACCTGAGCACCATTATCTTTTGAATTGTGCAATAATTCAACTGTATCAAATCTTTGATTTCAGTGAGACTGTTCATCAGTTGACTTCTTTCATGTCTGTGTTTCTGTCAGTTCAATAACTCATGTTCTATGGTCTCATCTTCTCCACAGTAGTCACATTTATGATGCTTCCCTGTTATGAATAATGTTCTGTTCAATCCTGTGTGTCCAAATCTGAGACGTGATGTGATGTTTCCTCCTCCTGTTTCTTTCAGATCTCCTCATTTCTCCTGTTTGTTGTTGAATTCTATAAAACCATCGACCTTTTCTTTCTTCTTCCTGTTGTTTTTTCATCTTTCCCTCAGTTTTTCCCTTTTCAATGCTTTTTATTTCTGCTCGACTGAGTTTTATATCTTTTTCACTTAATGAATCCATTGATTAATAAATTTCTATAACTGTATTTGAAATCTTTTCAATTTCCTTTCTTTTGTAATAATTTCAGATCTACTATTGGGTCTGTGAGTATCCATGGTTGTATGACTGGTTCTGGTTCTGTTGGACTCACATTAATATTATTGATGTGAATTTCTGTAGTTTTCTGATTTATGGTCCAACCAAAGCTTTTGAAATGGTTCTTGTCTTTTCCCAGTATGGTTTGAACACTTCTTGTGTTGGATGCTTCTGTTCAGGACCTTTTACATTTGTCCAGTAGTTTAGAGCCAACTGGTCCATTCTGGTGTTCAGTGCTGGTTCTCCCATTTCTACTAATCTTCATCCTGTATGTGTTGTTTAAAGGCACCTGTAATCATTCTTAATGTCTGATTTGAATGATGTTTCATTTTTCTAAAGTTGTATCTGAAGCTGAGTTATAAACAATACTTCTGTAGTCTAGTACTGGTTTATTTTGTACTTTATTGTAAATACAAAGCAGAACAACAATACAATATAATGACAGTCTCCAGGGGGTTACAAACATTGAGTCAAAGAATTAGAACAACATGTTACACAAATACATTAAAGAGATACATAAAGTACAAGTTTTATGGTTTCATGTTGGTGGACTGTCTAATAGTTTTAATATTTTGTTTGACCTCATTTTCAAAAATGGAAATAAGTGGTTTTTGATTAGTGTAACAGCATTTGTGGATTTGTCTAAATATATAATGAGATTAATGATATAAAATATTTTCTTTTAGCTGATGGTTGGTCAGTGAAGTCAAATAGCATGTGTTCAAAGCAAAGGGACAAATGTGGTTCAATAGAAGTAGAAGTCAGGATGCAGAGATCTTCACATTGTTGAGGAGAGAATGAGCAAGAGCAAAATAAGAGAAAACATCTTCAAGGTGACCTTCACAGAAAGAGCAAGTTACATTTACTGTACTTGCTGCTGTACACGTTGCACCGCCGTATAAGTCTCATCAGTCCAAAATGTCTAATGAAGTGGAAAAAACATAAATAAGTCACATCTATTATGTGTCACCGTGGACCACCTGGAAACGTGGGCCGGTGTTGTGCCAAAAATCGATTGGCTGCCAAAAGGCGGCTGTGGGAGCGTGCACGGGAGGACTTTAACAAGAATTTAACAAGATTAACACTTAAAAACAATTATTTGTTTGCTTGAAATTATATCAAAGGTGTGTCTCAGTTGAACTTTTCCTTAATAAATGCACTATATTGGTCTAATCAGCTGCATTTCAAAAATGGATCCAGATTCATTTGTTGTCCACTGTTGTCGTCACTCCTTGTTCAAATCAGGTCTCTCTTGTAAATGAGTCCCCGAGGCTCAATGGGATCAACCTGTATAAATAAAGGTTGAATGAAAAAGAGCTCATAAATAATAAAAAGAGCCCCGTGTTAAAGGTCCAGAGTGTTCTGACCCACAGGTTGTGGTCGGGTCATGTATGAACAATGTGTGTCAGTAAAATATCAGAATAAAAACCTTTCAGTCATTCAGCTGTTTGATTGGACAGTTGCTCTGCCGAAGTGCTCTTCAGCCCAGCAGTGTGTGTTTTCCTGCTTCTACAGCGCCTCCCAGAGGACAACAGAGTGAAGAGCTGGTGTCCAGGATGGACGAGTCTTCAGGGAGTTGTCCAGCTCTTTTCCTGCCTCTGCTGTCGTGGAGCTTTTTCCTCCTTTTCTTGTGAAGAAGCAGAAGCAGCTGATGGATGTGATGAGTCACGTGAGCAACATGTTCCAAAGAGATTCAGAAAAGTTCTTTCATCCCCTCATGATCATCAAGTGTTTGTAGAGAAGACAAGAAGCAGCTGAAGACAGAGGACAAACTTTCTGTCCATTCTTTCTGTCCATTGTTTCATTGAATCCAGACTTGTTGCTTTGACTTTGCTGCTTTGGACAGTTGGACACTGCAGTGAAAGACCCAGGAGGAACCGGAGGAACAAGTCCAGGTGTCCATTTGGACTCTGTAAGGTCTTGTCCACAGCACTCTGATGGAGATATTTTAGTTTTGGTTTCTTCAACTTTAAAGACCTCTTGGTTTTTGTTTGATG
Source organism: Garcialebias charrua (assembly GCA_038048925.1). NCBI lineage: Eukaryota > Metazoa > Chordata > Actinopteri > Cyprinodontiformes > Rivulidae > Garcialebias > Garcialebias charrua. Next base: position 5,558 of record JBBPBX010061256.1, on the reverse strand, counting down.
TTCTTCCATCAGATTGAGTACAGAGTTGATGAAGGTCAGATGGACATGAAGAGCAGCCAGAAACTCCTGAACACTCAGATGGACGAAGCAGAACACCTTGTCCTGGTACAGTCCTCTCTCCTCTTTAAAGATCTGTGTGAACACTCCTGAGTACACTGAGGCTGCTCTGATATCGATGCCACACTCTGTCAGGTCTGATTCATAGAAGATCAGGTTTCCTTTCTGCAGCTGCTCAAAAGCCACTTTTCCCAGAGACTCAATCATCTTCCTGCTCTCTGGACTCCAGGGTGGATCTGTCTCAGCTCCTCCATCATACTTGACCTTCTTGACTTTGGTGTGAACCAGCAGGAAGTGGATGTACATCTCAGTCAGGGTGTTGGGCAGCTCTCCTCCCTCTCTGGTTTTCAACACGTCCTCCAGAACTGTAGCAGTGATCCAGCAGAAGACTGGGATGTGACACATGATGTGGAGGCTTCGTGATGTCTTGATGTGGGAGATGATCCTGCTGGCCTGCTCCTCATCTCTGAACCTCTTCCTGAAGTACTCCTCCTTCTGTGGGTCAGTTAAGCCTCTGACCTCTGTCACCATGCCAACACACTCAGCAGGGATCTGATTGGCTGCTGCAGGTCGTGTGGTTATCCAGAGGCGAGCAGGTTATCCCTGCCTCCCTGGATCCCTTCCAATTTGCATACCGACCTAATCGTTCAACCGACGATGCCATCTCCTCTGCCCTCCACACAGCTCTCACACATCTGGACACGAAGGACTCTTATGTTAGAATGCTGTTCATCGACTTCAGCTCGGCATTCAACACCATCATCCCCCAACAGCTCATCCATAAACTGGACAGTCTGGGGCTGAACACCTCAATGTGTAACTGGCTGCTAGACTTCCTGACCGGGAGACCACAGACAGTACGGATCGGGAGTAACACATCTAGCACCATCACATTGAACACAGGGGCCCCACAAGGATGTGTGCTGAGCCCCCTTCTATTCACCCTGCTAACACACGACTGCACACCATCGTACAGCTCCAACCACTTCATCAAGTTTGCGGACGACACAACAGTGGTAGGTCTCATCAGCAACAACGATGAGACGGACTACAGGAACGAGGTGAGCCGCTTGGCCTTGTGGTGCGGACACAACAATCTCACTCTCAACGTGGAGAAGACAAAGGAGATTGTCGTGGACTTCAGGAAGAGGGATGCACAACATGCCCCTCTGACCATCAACAGCACCGCAGTGGAGAGAGTGGACAGCACCAAGTTCCTGGGAGTGCACGTCTCAAAGGACCTGTCCTGGAGCAGGAACACTGCAGCACTGGCGAAGAAGGCTCACCAGCGCCTCTACTTTCTCCGCAAGCTGAAAAGGGCTGGAGCTTCAACCTCCATCATGTGCACCTTCTACAGAGGTGCCATAGAAAGTGTCCTGACCAGCTGCATCACTGTGTGGTTTGGTGCATGCACTGCATCCTGCCGCAAGAGCCTCCAGCGCATCGTGAAAGCAGCTGAGAAGATCGTCGGCACCTCCTTGCCCTCACTGCAGGACTTACACAGCAAACGCCTCACTCGGAAAGCCCACTGCATGGCAGGTGATCCCACACACCCACTACACAGCTGCTTCAGACTGCTGCCATCAGGGAGGAGACTGAGGAGTCTCCAGGCTCGTACCAGTAGACTGAGAGACAGCTCTGTTCATCAGGCAGTCAGAATGCTAAACACTCTGCCTGCTCTGCCTCCCCTCCCATTTGAACTGCCTTAACACAAAAAACTTTCTCACACATTACCACTCAACACAAAGTTTTTAACACTGGACTCTGTGTCATCAAACGGGTTATTCACTAAACTCTCGGTCATGTGCTCATTCAGTTTGCACTACTTCTCATATTTGCACTAATGTTTGTATTACATTACTGCCTATAGTCATACTACTGTTTACATTCACTGTTTACATTTATTAATACTGTTTACATTTATTACTACTGCTTTACATTTATTACTACTGTTTACATTTACACTACTTTTATCTACACTACTGCAGATACATATACAGCATTCTCTGACTAGCCTTATCTAAGGATGCCAAATGTGCCTTATGTGCCTCACTGCATATGCCACTTTGCCTCTATACCAACATCAACTACCTCATACATATACTGTGTACATTAACTTATATGCTGCTGTGCCACTCTTTGCAAATGTCAACGCTAGAAACTTCAGTTTATTTTATAGATATACTTTTTATACTTTTTATACTACTATGCAAAAACTCAGGACAGTATTACACTTTTATTATTTCATTTTATGCTTATGTTCATTGGGTGTTTGGTGTTTTAGGGGTGTTTGGTGTTTCAGTGTTGGTGTAAATTTTCATACTTTTATACTATTATGAAAAAACTCAGGACAGTGTTACACTTTTTTTACTATTTTATGCTTATGTTTATTAAATGTTTTAGTGTTTAGTGTTTAGATGGTTACTGTTGCACCGAGGGACTGAGAGAAACGCAATTTCGGTCCTGTGTATGTCCTGTACATATTGCAGTTCTGACAATAAAGTTGACTTTGACTTTTGACTTTGACAGAGGGAAGCAGTTTCCCCCTGATGAGGTTTGTCAGCAGCACATCCACTGAGGTGGACTCTGTAACATCAGTCAGGATCTGATTGTTGTGGAAGTCCAGAGGAAGTCGACACTCATCCAGACCATCAAAGATGAACACAAGCTGGAAGTCTTCAAAGCTGCACATTTCTTTGGTTTCAGTAAAGAAGTGATGAACAAGTTCCACCAAGCTGAACTTCTTCTCTTTCAGCACGTTCAGCTCTCTGAAAGTGAATGGAAACATGAAGTGGATGTCCTGGTTGGCTTTGTCTTCAGCCCAGTCCAGAGTGAACTTCTGTGTTAAGACTGTTTTCCCAATGCCAGCCACTCCCTTTGTCATCACTGTTCTGACTGGTTCATGTCTTCCAGGTGGGAGTTGAAAGATGTCTTCTTGTCTGATGGTTGTTTCTGGTGTGTGTGGTTTCCTGGATGCTGTTTCAATCTGTCTGACCTCATGTTCATCATTGACCTCTCCAGTCCCTCCCTCTGTGATGTAGAGCTCTGTGTAGATCTCATTCAGAAGGGTTGGCTTTCCTGCTTTAGCAATCCCCTCAAACACACACTGGAACCTCTTCTTCACACAACATTTAAGGTTAAGTTGACAAACTGCAACTTGTCCTGAAGGAACAAAACATTTATTAATTAAAGAATAAATTTATTTCAAAAGTTAAATGTTTATAGAAATCCTCTTACTGCTCTGCAGACGATCAGCCAGCTCCTCCTGCTTCCTCCTCCTCAGGAACTGACAGTCCACTGGTCTACATGTTGGACAGACTGACAGTCCACTGGTCTACATGTTGGACAGACTGACAGTCCACTGGTCTACATGTTGGACAGACTGACAGTCCACTGGTCTACATGTTGGACAGACTGACAGTCCACTGGTCTACATGTTGGACAGACTGACAGTCCACTGGTCTACATGTTGGACAGACTGACAGTCCACTGGTCTACATGTTGGACAGACTGACAGTCCACTGGTCTACATGTTGGACAGACTGACAGTCCACTGGTCTACATGTTGGACAGACTGACAGTCCACTGGTCTACATGTTGGACAGACTGACAGTCCACTGGTCTACATGTTGGACAGACTGACAGTCCACTGGTCTACATGTTGGACAGACTGACAGTCCACTGGTCTACATGTTGGACAGACTGACAGTCCACTGGTCTACATGTTGGACAGACTGACAGTCCACTGGTCTACATGTTGGACAGACTGACAGTCCACTGGTCTACATGTTGGACAGACTGACAGTCCACTGGTCTACATGTTGGACAGACTGACAGTCCACTGGTCTACATGTTGGACAGACTGACAGTCCACTGGTCTACATGTTGGACAGACTGACAGTCCACTGGTCTACATGTTGGACAGACTGACAGTCCACTGGTCTACATGTTGGACAGACTGACAGTCCACTGGTCTACATGTTGGACAGACTGACAGTCCACTGGTCTACATGTTGGACAGACTGACAGTCCACTGGTCTACATGTTGGACAGACTGACAGTCCACTGGTCTACATGTTGGACAGACTGACAGTCCACTGGTCTACATGTTGGACAGACTGACAGTCCACTGGTCTACATGTTGGACAGACTGACAGTCCACTGGTCTACATGTTGGACAGACTGACAGTCCACTGGTCTACATGTTGGACAGACTGACAGTCCACTGGTCTACATGTTGGACAGACTGACAGTCCACTGGTCTACATGTTGGACAGACTGACAGTCCACTGGTCTACATGTTGGACAGACTGACAGTCCACTGGTCTACATGTTGGACAGACTGACAGTCCACTGGTCTACATGTTGGACAGACTGACAGTCCACTGGTCTACATGTTGGACAGACTGACAGTCCACTGGTCTACATGTTGGACAGACTGACAGTCCACTGGTCTACATGTTGGACAGACTGACAGTCCACTGGTCTACATGTTGGACAGACTGACAGTCCACTGGTCTACATGTTGGACAGACTGACAGTCCACTGGTCTACATGTTGGACAGACTGACAGTCCACTGGTCTACATGTTGGACAGACTGACAGTCCACTGGTCTACATGTTGGACAGACTGACAGTCCACTGGTCTACATGTTGGACAGACTGACAGTCCACTGGTCTACATGTTGGACAGACTGACAGTCCACTGGTCTACATGTTGGACAGACTGACAGTCCACTGGTCTACATGTTGGACAGACTGACAGTCCACTGGTCTACATGTTGGACAGACTGACAGTCCACTGGTCTACATGTTGGACAGACTGACAGTCCACTGGTCTACATGTTGGACAGACTGACAGTCCACTGGTCTACATGTTGGACAGACTGACAGTCCACTGGTCTACGTGTTGGACAGACTGACAGTCCACTGGTCTACATGTTGGACAGACTGACAGTCCACTGGTCTACATGTTGGACAGACTGACAGTCCACTGGTCTACATGTTGGACAGACTGACAGTCCACTGGTCTATGTGTTGGACAGACTGACAGTCCACTGGTCTACATGTTGGACAGACTGACAGTCCACTGGTCTATGTGTTGGACAGACTGACAGTCCACTGGTCTACATGTTGGACAGACTGACAGTCCACTGGTCTACATGTTGGACAGACTGACAGTCCACTGGTCTACATGTTGGACAGACTGACAGTCCACTGGTCTATGTGTTGGACAGACTGACAGTCCACTGGTCTACATGTTGGACAGACTGACAGTCCACTGGTCTACATGTTGGACAGACTGACAGTCCACTGGTCTACATGTTGGACAGACTGACAGTCCACTGGTCTACGTGTTGGACAGACTGACAGTCCACTGGTCTACATGTTGGACAGACTGACAGTCCACTGGTCTACATGTTGGACAGACTGACAGTCCACTGGTCTACATGTTGGACAGACTGACAGTCCACTGGTCTACATGTTGGACAGACTGATAG
>JBBPBX010061255.1:0-21181 GCA_038048925.1 Garcialebias charrua | reverse complement strand
CCTGCCAGTGAAATTTGTTTTGAGCACATATTATCTAGGATTGCAACACAAAACAATTTTAGCTAAATGACAATAACGTTCACTTTTATTGCTGTTATAATCAGGTATTTTCTCTTTTCAGCACAAAAGTGATGGCAAAGTTGCCAGCACTACTGTACTTGATGGTGTTACAATAGCTGTGTGGTAACAGATATCCAATATTTTCATTATTTGTTTGAATATCCTTTGAAACCATTAGGATCTGTTGGCAGTGCATATATATCACGCTGAAAAGTGGAAAGTTATTAAGTTAAAATGAAACTCAAATTGATTTTACCATTTCAGATACATTTTACATTTCTGTCTTTATTAGTATGAGGAATACATTTGTATGCTGTATTGAACTAAACAGTATCTGTATACAGTTTTTTTTGTATTTTTAGAAACAAGAGGTTTGGTCTTTTATTATTCATCATTTAATATTATTTGCCTATGAACATTTACTTTCTAACAAAACAGAAGATGTATTAATTCTGGGCGAAAAGGAAATACACATATGTAGGTCAGCATGAGTGTGTTAATAACTGTCCTAAAAGTAGGACTGGACTAAAATACTGTGTGTGCCTTTAATAAAATTCTGTACCGCACAGTGCTGCCTAGATGACAGCAGAACATGTGACTAAAGCTGTGAAGTAATATATTGCACTGCAGAAAACAAGAAAGATCCCAATGTTGTAAGTGTTCTTTAGTATTGCCACAGCAAACAAACCTTTAGTCCATCTTCAGTCACTGTCAGAGCATGTCATTCATTAGTGATGACTTGCACATGTGAACATATGAATGTGTTGCCATCAATCAGAATAGCCCCCCACCCCAACTCCAAGGGCAACAAGAAGCCAGCCATTAGTTATGTAGATGGACATTTGGTGATTGACAGTTCTCTGGGGAATAGCGGTGAGCACATTAAATATCCTCTTCTTTTCCCTTTGTGCTTGACTTGGTAATGACAATTGATTAAACAGTGGGGGAGGCGAAGGTGTTGCAAGTTGGACGATGAATTTTGAACGGCACAAAATATCAGTCATACAGTATGTAGCCCAACATTTATTAGTTATTTTAATTTCCAGAAGTTTTGCCTTCAGTGTGGTAAAATCAGATTCATCTTGCTAAAAAATGCTGCATAAACAGACCTGGCTTACATTCCAAAGCAAGTGCAGTTCACTGACAAACTGAAAAAATAACATGAGGGGACTACCATATTTTACTTAGATGGCTATTGACTCTTTACAAAAACAGCACTCAAGTAGAAAATTGTAGAGAGTGTTCTTTATTCATAAAAATGTCTTGTTTCCAATGTTCAGACAGGAATTTCATTCAAAGCCTGGATAATGATCATGACGTTCTCTGGTATTTTTGTCATAGTTTTTGTTGTGTTGGGATATTATCAGGATCTGCAAATGTTCTTTTTTTTTTTACAAGAAAAATATCATTAGCTATGTTTACATGGACATAAGTAATCGGATCAAACGGCCGAACGGATCAAAAGTGCGTCATGTAAACACCCCGGTCGGGTTATTTTTTGTGTATTCGGCGTGATCCGACCTAATTTGCGATCCGTTCGAAACGGGTGGTTTACGCCGATCCGTAGCCCGATGTGTGCGCATGTAAACACATGATCTGTTCCTTTTACCGGACTGTGGGAAACTGTCCTGACTGCGCATGTGCGCTGCGCGCACCCCCATCCCTCCCTCCCTCTCCCCCCTCGTGTTTACTTCTCCGCCTGGGCTGGCTAGTGGGTAGATGCTAACGCATGGTGGGGAAGTAAAACTGGTCGGTGAGCGATGCAACATTTGTAATGGAAACGTTAAAATAGCTCAAAACTATCAAACGCCTTGACCGAACGTGTAGTTATTCAAACAAGTACATGAAAAGCTGGAAGAAGCTGGAGATCGCTGGAAGAGCTTAAAGCTAAAGCTAAGTGCTACAAAGCTAAAAACAAAAACGGGACAAGTGGCTACGACCCCACCACTTTTTTATTTTACGTGTTGATGAACTGATGAGAGATCTGCCACTTCCAACACAGCAGGCAGCGGTGTGGATCTTATGAGGAGGAGAGGAATCTGAGGAGAGGAAGCTAACCAGGAGCAAAGCATCCTTTCTGGTAAGTTAGACTCTTCAAAACACATTAACCCTCTGTACTGTATTACCTGGAGTAATTAGAAACAACAAATATGTTAAAAAAAATGTAATTATAATAAGAAATAAGAGTAGCTGTAGTGCTAGCATAGAACTACAGTATACTGTATTGTACATTAAAACTCCAACTAACCAGATAATTAACCTAACAACTTTCAACATATCAGGGGTCCAGTTAAACTTTATTTTGTTTGTTTTTCAGATGATGAGTCCGGCTTTGAAGAGGCAGCTGGCAGCAGCACACAACAGACAGTGGCAGGTGATGGTGGCAGGTGATGGTGGCAGGTGATGGTGGCAGAAGATGCAAGAGTCCCACGTCTTAGGAATCCCAAGAAGTTCACACATGTGCTTTAGAACAACTCAAAACTGATTTGAAAATGTTTCAATTCTCCACAACCATTTTTCTTTGTCCCCTGACAGATCTGTAAATGTATTATTAGGATTGATAGTTTATGGTACAATTAAGGTACAATGTCCTAACTTAATACAGTCAGGTGGTTTAATAAGGACTCTGAGTTTCTGCATGACTCACAGGATAAAAACACATTTGCTGTTCTATCAGATACAGAAACATACATTTTGGAAGTAAAATCGATTATTTTGTCACCAATTTTGTTGTCCTAAATCACATGCATACATTGAAATTGTGAAAGTATGTGATGAGTTGATAAAGAAGTTACTGAATTACAGGTTACTGTAGTTTTTAAATGACCAAAGAATTTTTTTGTTATCATTACAAGATGTGATCTGTGCACATCGTCTGTTTTGTACAAACGTTTTGGACGTTTAATTTTTATGTTTTTCTGATACACCTCAAATTGCACTAAGAATGAAACATGTTTCAAACAAGCAATTTCAACTGTTTACAAGAATGTGTTAAAATGTTTGGTCCATTAAAGAGCTCAGATGTTCACTAGTATTACTTGCAGTTGTTTATTGTGATAATAATTTTATACAAATGTTAACTGCATGTGAACACAAATACATAAGTACAGTATCTTTTTAGAAGAACTCTCCACTGTGACTTCAGAAACCCGTTCATCTCTACCTCCACCTGACAGCGCCAAGGTAAACATTAAATGACTTGTTGAGGAGTCAGACGAGGAGAGTTTGCGTATCCTTTGACGAGCCAGTCCAACAGCGGGCACGATCACCAACAATGAAGAGACGGACGTCCTTTGCTTCAATGTTCCTCACAGACTGCAAAAAAGGACATGCCAATATTTAGTGTTCAACTTTTTATTTGTTTAAAGTTATGGTTCAAACAAATTTTATTTGAAAGAAAACTTTACATCTAAGTATGTCTTCTGATATACTTAGCTGTAATAGTTGTAAAATTAAATACAATATAGTAAATGTTAGCCTTACATTTTGGCAACATTTAACTATTTGTTTAAAGACATGGTTCAAACATTTTATTTTAAATAAAACTTTACAGCTAAGCATCTCTACTTTGAGATACTTCTTAGCTGTAATCGTTGTAGTAATACTAAATACAATATAGTAAATACAGTACTATTAGCCTTACTTTTGTCAACAGATGAGCCCTTTGATAGAGTCTGAGTGGCGCAGGACATTGGCATCATGGCAGGGCACTGCCTGGCATCGTGACACTGATGCTCCAGAAACAGGAAAACAGAGGAAGAATAGTAATTAATAACAAATACAGACAGTATCACGCAGACAGGTAGAAAAGGAAAGGACAAAAAGTTTATTAGCATACAGCGTTTTTATTATCTTACCAACAGTTGTTGTCCACGACAGCTTGGAGGACAGAGGACGTCCAGCGCTCTCATCCTGTGAATAAAAAAACTAAAAGCACGCGCTGCTTCACCTGTAGTTCAATCAGGGAGTGCAGTAAAAACTCAGTCGCCGTCATTACAATCTGGTGCGGGTCCATTTTGGACGCGTATGTTTACTTTCGTCCCGGAAGTAACTTCTTCTTCTGTGGTTTTTACGAAAGTAACTTCTTCTTTTTTAAGGGGAGTGTACCACTCTGCGCATGTCAGAACTTCTGATCAGAATAAAAGCCTGCTGCATGTAAACACTCGTCATGAACGGATTGGGCGCATGTAAACGGTGCTATCTCATTATGCAATCAGAGCACATTTCAATCCGGTCACAGAATTTTGCCCATGTAAACATAGCTATTTACTTGTACTGCACTTTTAAAACAAAAATTGAAGTGAACAGGCACTCAAGACAAAACATAAAGGAACACAGAAAAATGTTACAGTAAAAACAAACTAAATACAATGAGAAAAAAAATAGAATGATTAAGCATGGAATGATAACCCAAGTTGCATCAGACCTGGAGCACTTGCTACAGTAAGAGGTACTGGTAAACAACACACTGGACAACTTCAGGATTTGTGTTAATGTTCATGCTTACAAACTAACTTATGAAAAATGCATTATATTTATACAAGTATATACAAAGTAGATATAATATCCTTACAACTGTTAGTGTTAGTGCTCTGATGGTCGCTTGCTATTCACAAAGGGCTGAATGATATTTGCAATAACAGCATTGCAAAGGGGTGACTGTATGACACAGAGGCCTCTGCCCCTGTTTAACAATGTACAGATTCTCTTCATTAAATTGGCTTCCTTTATGCCTCTTTTGAACCAGCATTTCTCTCTATCAATCATGCACCCATCTTCATTCCTGAGAGAGTGAACCCTGGTTTGCAGATGAATTCAGACCACAGGGTCCTGGTCTGATGATGTTGCTCTTCCGTGCTGAGCCATCCTTTTGGCCAGTGGCTGCTGATACACACTATTACCTCTGTTTGGGCCAGGGGACTGGATCTTTGGGATGAACCAGTCTTTGCTGTGATGTATGTTTGGGTTTGAAAGCCACTGGGACATCATGTTTAGAAAATAAACCTCTCAGTTTCTCTGAAGCTCCCACAACATAAAGAATGACCAGTGGTATGGATTCCTTTTCACCAAATGGCTGTTTTAGTCCTGTTTGGATTTCTTATCTGCTTTCAGTAAGATAAGAAACATCCACATAAGGACACCCACATTGATCTAGGGCCTGTCTTGTGTGGGTTCCTGAGGATGCAGTCTGCTCTATGGTACATAGTCCTGATGACTCCTAACTTGTACTCCAGTGGTTGATATGAGTCAAACCACAAGTACTGGTTTGTGTGGGTGGGTTTGTGGTAAATATCAGTTTCCAAATGTCCTCCATCAGAAACTGAGACATCACAGTCCAAAAAGGCCAACTGTCATATTTTGTATATTGTGTAAACTTTGTATGTTCACAGAGTTGATATGATTGGTGGAATGTTGGACTTGGTGAAATTACATTTTAACCCAGGTGTCGTCATCATACCTGATGGTGGTGTCTCTGAAAATGACGCCAAGGCTCTCTTTTCAACCTCCTTTATGTACTTTGCACATGTTGGCCACAATAGGACATATTGGGGACCCCATAACGCACTCATATTTCTACCTATAATGTTTCCCGCCATATGTGAAGTAGGTTGACTTCAGGTACATTTTCAAGAGTTGGCACAGTTGCTCAGTGGAAAAGGTTGTCATGCATCTAAAATTGATGTCTGATTCTAACCCTGAACAGGTCACCTCTATTGTCTTAGCAACCGGAATACATGTAAAGAGTGATGTGACAAAAAAGATCATTGTTTCATCAGTCTCCATGAAGACATTCTTCACCTCAGCTGCCCACTAAAGAGCTGACTACAGACTACAGATATTCAGAAACATTGTAAGTCACATTGTTAATCTTGCTAACAATTGGTCTTATTAGTACATATCGTTTTATTTTGGGTAAACCATACAGACTATGCGTGGCCTCCTCTGGATTACAGTATGTGGTACACAATAGTGTCAATAGCCTTGTCCTGCTCCAAATGTTTCATGCACTCTATCAACTTATTCTTGTAATCACTTCCTGGATCTCTTTTCAGCAGCTCATACTAAGGAGTGTCATAACATTCTCATGATAAGTCTTTCAGGTTCAAAATAACTGTGCTCCTTTCTTTGTCTGGTGGGCGGATGATGATGTTCTTGTTCTTGCTAAGAGTGGTGAGTGTCCCTCTCTCACTGGTGATGTTGGAAGATGATAGTTTGGCATTGTGGAGGCAGGCTGAAACTTTGTTCTTTAGTTTGCTTCAAACTCTGGAAGACCCCAAACTCAGGCCAGACCCATTTCAGTGGCCATTCTGTATGTTGCATGAGTTTCAATCTGAGTCATATATATTTTCTAAACATGACGTCCCAGTGGCTTTCACCCTAACAATCAATCATTAAGCTGATGGTCCTCCTTTTGCATGGGAACAACTAGTTTGGGCTATCACCAACAAACTAGATGATCCACTGTTAAAAATAAAATAAAAAGTGCTACTTATAAGACTGAATTTAGGCCCTGTACACACGTAGCCTGGTGTTTGAAAAACGAATATTTGCGAGAAAAAAAATATCTCTGTCCATACATGTTCGAATATTTAAAATGTTTGTCTACATGTCCCGTTTTTTTCACCACAGAACGTTGTAAAGTTGTAAAGAATATGCTGAACCCATAGGTGGCAGTGTAGTGCTGTCACAACCCTTCAACCCATGCAGCCACACTTCCTGTTATTTTTTTTTTTTCTTTCGTTTGTGTGGACAGACCGTGAGGTTGAACTACTATTAAATACCGTGTTGGAGTACAAAGTTAATAAAACGCAGGAAAATGTCGACTAGGAATCATGTCAGAGCAGGTATGTTGACTTTTTAGTGCTTTTTTTAGAGCATTATGTGACGTGAGCGCCGCTCCAGCTGGACCGGCAGACCCGGTTCTGCCGGTCCAGCTGGAGCAGAAAGCTCCGTTCTGAAAGTCCACACGCAGACTCGAAAACGGAGAGTTCTCAAATCTTCACTTTGGCCGGAGTTTTGTTATAATTTGTTTATAGTTACATCAACCGGCGTTCACGTGTGGATGAAAGGCTAAACCGCATGATAAACTGTTCGGTTTTAGTGATAAACGGCTACGTGTGTACAGGGCCTGAATTTGCTTGCAGCTCCTCAGACTAAAGAAGTATTTTGGATAAAAGACAAAGTGTTTCAACAAAGAAGAACCCATCCAGAGGACCTAACTCCACCTTGTTAAATTAACAACATATATAATCTCGTTGATAAATTCTACTCTGCTATATTACTGTAGGCTGTAGGAAAATTATTGCAAAACCCTGAGGACTCCAACTGTAGATAACATGCAAACACCATTGTCCAAATCACCAGGACATTCAACAAACACTTTTCTTCCTGGAGGCAACACAGCTTGTGCCACCAACAAATAAAAGCACATCTTAAGACGTTAATATGATATTGATTTTTCTATTCTTCACAGCGTATCGAACAGATTGTTTAAAATCACAATGGTCCTATTGGAAGAACTGCAATTACGCCTTCTGTTGTTATTAAAGTTCCAGTCTTCCAGAAAAGCTTGAGGAGCAAAGGTTGTTCTCTGGTCTTCTGTGGAATAAAACACAATGGTTTTATAGTTGCCAAAAAAATAAAAAAATAAAAATCAGATGTCAAATGATTGATGACATTTGCAATAAAGTCAGGGTTTGGGATTTTACAGTTTAGTTATTTATTTTATAATAATGTGTAATTCAAAAGATCCATATCTAAACATTGTTTTTCTTTATTATACAATATACACGGGGTGTGAGAGAAGGACGGAGTCTGTTAATATTTCGGAGGTGGAAATAGGCAGACCGAGTAACATTGTTAATGTGTGAGGTGAAGGAGAGATAAAAGTTGAACCAGTTGAGTACCTGAGATGCCAATGGAGGTTAGTTTGTTAAAGGTGAAATATGTATTTTTTGGAACACGCTGGAACTTAAAAAAAAATTTAACAGAGACACGTTGCTGGTCCCTCCCCCTTGCTCTCGGCTGAACTGCAGCTCACCCTCCATAGCTCCGCCTCCACTGCATGTCCTGTCACAGCCGCGGCGATGTTCTGTGTTTATATGTTAATAAAACGTTCTAAAAAATAAAATAAAAACATGGAGTACTGGTCCAGCACACCAGAACACCAGGAAATCTGCAGAGCATCGCGCAGCCACGTTGAACCCGAGTTTAATTTGCTCGTGACAAATTCATTCATTTCCTCATCATTTCAGTCATGGAGTCAGCGGAGGAGGAAGCGATCACTTGACTTTTGGCAAAAAAAACAAAAGAAAAGTCCAGATCAGGGATGAAGAAGGGGAATTTAATACATTTGTGTCACATACAAAACAGTCCTGCATCGCTTTGCAATCCTTTGAACGAGAACGTGCGCGGATGCGCACTAGGGCTGGGACAGGCAGGGGCGTGGGTTAGGGGCATGAGAAGCTCTGTTTTTATTGGCTGGTTAAAAACTTTGTTTTTATTGGCTGGTTAACGGCGGGTCACTGTGGGTTTTTAGAAATGCTTTTAGTACCACCTGGAGAAGCAAGGGGACTATATTTTTTTTCAGAGATTACTTGTCTAACATCAGTCTGTCAGGAGATAGTGACAGAGTGAAGAAATATGTTAAAAATGTATTTTTAGAAAAGTTACATATAGCTGATTTAAGGAGGATAGAATGACAGATGGTGTCGAAGGCAGAACTTAAATCAAGGAGAATGAGGATGGACAGAAGACCAGAGTCAGCAACAAGAAGAAGGTTGTTAGTATTTTTTATTAGAGCTGTTTCGGTGCTATGGTGGGGGAGAAAACCGGATTGAAACTCTTCATAAATGTTGTTGTTGGACAGGTGAGAGTGAAGTTGACTAGCAACAGCTTTTTCAAGAATCTTGGAAAAAAAGGGCAGATTGGAGATCAGACGAAGTTTATTGAAGTTGGTAAAGTCAAGACCTGGTTTCTTTATGATGGGGGTGATGGCAGCAGATTTGAAGGCTGTGGGAACAATGTCAGAGGTTAGGGAGGAGTGGATGATGTTAGTGATGATAGGGAGCAGAGACAAGAGACAGGATTTAACAAGAACTGTGGGAAATGGATCAAGTTGGCAGGATGAGGACTTAGACTTGCTGATAATGTCAGCAATGTCAATCAATCAATCAATCACCTTTATTTAACCAGGTAGAGCCCATTGAGATCGAGATCTCTTTTACAAGGGTGACCTGGTCAAGTGGTCAGCAGCACACGTCACATTGGCAATAGGCATTTGCACTTATCAAAAAGAAAATAAAGAAAACTACAATCACAGTAAACAGATGTTGACAGTTCAAAACCAACAGGATATGACAGATTTCTATATACATTATATACAAAACAAGCAGACAGACCTCGGTTGGGTAAATAAAGTTAAAAAAATCAACAATGACATGTATATTGGATAAGTAATGGTTAGAAACATCTGCAATGGTCAAGTTTCTTGATGACATTTTCTACTACGGTTGACATAAAGGATCCAGGAGAGATGAATGTTGATAGTTTCAGATCTTTCTGTAAGTTGTTCCAGGCTGAGGGGACGGCGAAGCTGAATGCTCTTTTTCCTAGTTCAGTTCTGACAGGAGGAACTGACAGGAGGACTAAATCGTTAGAGCGCAGGGAGTAATGACTGTGTGATGTTTGTATTAAGGAGGTGAGGTTGAGTAGATACAGTTAAAATCAACAATGACATGTATATTGGATAAGTAGTGGTTAGAAACATCTGCAATTGTCAAGTTTCTTGATGACATTATCTAACACGGTTGACATGAAGGATCTAGGAGAGATGAGTGTTGATAGTTTCAGATCTTTCTGTAAGTTGTTCCAGGCTGAGGGGACGGCGAAGCTGAATGCTCTTTTTCCTAGTTCAGTTCTGACAGGAGGAACTGACAGGAGGACTAAATCGTTAGAGCGCAGGGAGTAATGACTGTGTGATGTTTGTATTAAGGAGGTGAGGTATGACGGGACTAGGTTTAGGAGGGTCTTGTAGATGAAGGATATCCAGTGAGTGTATCTGCGAGTGCTGAGAGATGACCAGCCAGATTTTACGTAAAGCTCACAGTGATGAGTGCGATAACTGGAGTCAGTAATGAACCGAAGGGCACCGTGGTAAATGGAGTCTAAGGACTGTAGGTATTTTGATGCAGCACTCATGTACAGCACGTCACCATAGTCTAGTATTGGCATGAATGTTGCAGCTACTAATGTTCTCCTGGCTTTGCATGAGAAGCAGGATTTGTTTCTGAAGAAGAAACCTAGCTTCAGTTTGAGTTTAGTGGCCATGGGTCATCAGCAGAGGGGAGGGAGAAGACAGAGAAATGGAGGGAGGGAGGGAGGGAGGGGGGAGTTCAACATAGATGCTGGGGGCAGTATTTGGTCCAAGGTGTTTATTAATTGAAATAATATTTTCATTGAAATATGACATAAGTGAGTTGCAAAATTCTGTGGAAACCATGTGAGAGGGTAGAGAGGAGGCAGCGTGTTTCCGCGAAGCAGGAAGTGGTGTGTTTTTGTGTTTTTCAGCTTATGTAACCGTTTCCCTAAACCTAACCTTAAAGGGCGAGATACACTCGAGCGTCCTCACGATACGCCAATACGCAGCGTACGTACGCCCCGTACGCAGCGTAGCCCCACGTAGCCCCTCAGGGCAAGTACGCGCAAAGGTATTTTTTTACTACGCATACGCGATCCGCGTGCGCGATACGCGGTGTCTGACCATAAACTTCCCGGCGCCGGACTGTTTTGTATGTTACACAAATGAAATAAATTCCCCTTCTTTATCGCTGATCGGGCCTTTTCTTTTGTTTTTTTGCCTAAAGTCAAGTAACCGCTTCTTCCTCCGTTCACTCGATGATTGAAATGAATGAATTCAGGTCCTACCTTGGTGCGCGATGTTTTAATATCCCCTGGTGGGCTGTGTGCTGCAGGAAAAGCGCTCCCTGTTATTATTTTTATTTCTGAGAGAACTTTTTATAACATATATAGTAGAAACAGCGCATCAGAACACCGCAGAAGTCTGAGCGAGCTGCTCATGTTAAAGGTTTCACTTTCAACTAGGTTTCACATTCAGCTGACTGAGCGCTGTCAATCAATTCAGTAGGCGTGTCAGCAAGTGACCAATCAGCGTGCTCAGTTGTCCCCTTCGTGTGCAGCAGCTCATATTACAACAAGGAGAACGTCTGAGCTGAAGTCAGCTGAAGTGAAGCAGCCGCTCCGTATACGCGCGTATACGTCCGTATATGCGCGTATACAGAGTCTGCTTCACTGTATCTCGGCCTTAAGCCTGACCCAGAGGACCAACCCTAAACCTAACCTCAGCTCTCCCTTGTGCCTAAACCTAACCAAGAGCCTAAACTTAACCAAGAAACTTTTAAAATAATGAAATCGAAACCTAACCACGTAGCTAAAGACGGAGCATGTTGTCATCCATTGTAACAGTGATAACGTACATTTAAACCTTGTAACAGGTACAACAGGGGCATGTTGACCCATACGAATGGGGATGATAACAGATGATAGCGCCCATTTAATGGACTGATAACATCCGAAGCAGGTGCACCGAACGGTGATTTGTTGTTTACTGATTTTGTTATTTAAAGATAATAAAAAAGTAATGACTAACACTTTTTTGTAATATCAATATCAATAACACTATTTTGGTTAAGAAAGGTAAGAACATGGGAACTGAAACAAATTAAGGGGAAAATTAAATTATGATAAAATGGTATAACCTACGGGCAGCACGGTGGCGCAACTGCCCAGCCAACATGCATAGTTGGGCCCCACATGGGGTTATTGTGGGCTAGTTGGGTAATGAGTGGGCATGGGATTTATCTGGGCTAACTGCATGAGACCCATATGGTTATCCCATAAAGGAACCCATTTTGTGAGCCCTGTTGGGCTAAATATATGGGTCCTATACAGGATTAATGTGGGCTAACTGGCAATGGGACAGAAATGGGCAATTTTATATGGGACCCATGTGGTTTTAGTATAATGGGCCCAGCATGGGAAGCCCATGTGGGCAGACTGTATTTATCCCAAGTGGTATCAATGTGGGCTCACCTTACATGGGTTCAACCTGGGCATGGATATATAGGGCCCATTACATTTTTATGTGGGCTAACTGGGAATGGGACATAAATGGGCATTATTATATGGGACCCATGTGGTTTTAGTATAATGGGCCCAGCATGGGAAGCCCATGTGGGCTAACTGTATTTATCCCAAGTGGTATCAATGTGGGCTCACCTTACATGGGTTCAACCTGGGCATGGATATATAGGGCCCACTACATTTTTATGTGGGCTAACTGGGATTGGGACAGAAATGGGCAATATTATAAGGGACCCATGTGGTTTTGGTATAATGGGCCCAGCATGGGAAGCCCATGTGGGCTAACTGTATTTATCCCAAGTGGTATAAATGTGGGATCACCTTACATGGGTTCAACCTGGGCATGGTTATATAGGGCCCAATACATTTTTATGTGGGCTAACTGGGAATGGGACAGAAATGGGCATCATTATATGGGACCCATGTGGTTTTGGTATAATGGGCCCAGCATTGGAAGCCCATGTGGGCTAACTGTATTTATCCCAAGTGGTATAAATGTGAGATCACCTTACATGGGTTCAACCTGGGCATGGATATATAGGGCCCACTACATTTTTATGTGGGCTAACTGGGAATGGGACAGAAATGGGCAATATTATATGGGACCCATGTGGTTTCGGTATAATGGGCCCAGCATGGGAAGCCCATGTGGGCTAACTGTATTTACCCCAAGTGGTATAAGAGTGGGCCGACCTTACATGGGTTGAACCTGGGCATAGATATATAGGCCCCAGTTTAATTTTATTTGGGCTAACTGGGAATGGGACAGATATATGCATCAGTATATGGGACCCATGTGATTTTAGTATAATGTGCTCAGCATGGGAAGCCCATGTGGGCTAACTGTATTCATCCCAAGTGGTATAAATGTGGGATCACCTTACATGGGTTCAACCTGGGCATGGATATATAGGGCCCAGTACATTTTTATGTGGGCTAACTGGGAATGGGACAGAAATGGTCATCATTATATGGGACCCATGTGGTTTTAGTATAATGGTCACAGTATGGGAAGCCCATGTGTGCTAACTATATTGACCCCAAGTGGGATAAGTGTCGTATAACCTTACATGGGTTCAGCCTTGGCATGGATATACAGGCCCCAGTTCATTTTTATGTGGGCTAACTTGGAATGGGACAGAAATGGACATCATTATATGGGACCCATGTGGTTTTGGTATAATGGGCCCGGCATGGGAAGCCCATGTGGGCTAACTGTATTTACCCCAAGTGGGCTAAATGTGGGATGATCTTACATGGCTTCAACCTGGGCATATATATATATAGGCCCCAGCTCATTTTTTTATGTGGGCTAACTGGGAATGGGACAGACATGTGCATCAGTATATAGGACCCATGTGATTTTAGTATAATGTGCCCAGCATGGGAAGCCCATGTGGGCTAACTGTATTTATCCCAAGTGGTATAAATGTGGGATCAACAGATACAGATTTAAACTGTACATTGAATTTACATTTATAAATTCAATGTATATTTTAAATCTGTATCTGTTGATCAAAACCAACAAGAATTACAACTCATAGTGCCACAATCAAAAGCTAAACTAAAAAACAGGAAGTGAACCGTGTTGATTTCCCATCATGCTTAGCGGTATATTAGTGTTCAATTATAGTTTAAATCTGTATCCGTTGATCAAAGCCAACAAGAATTACAACTCATAGTGCCACAATCAAAAACGGGGAGTGGACTATGTTGATTTCCCATAATGTTTAGCAGTATTTTAGTGTTCCGGGCTGCACCATGAGTCAGAAGGACATCTGTGTTATAGAACTGCCTCTTGTTAAAGATTGGGTATTATCTGTTGTGAGGCTCAGAGTGTTCTTTGAGTGTAACTCACACAATGTTAAGACAGAAGTCACAGAGTATGGTGCAATATATGTGCTCTCGGCAGGTTGGATCGGAAAATCCGACACATAAATTATGCTGGTAAGAACACACATGGGTCTGTAATGAGCCTCATGTAAATTAACCATCTGGGAACCACTGAAAGCCCAGACAGTGCCCATTATAGTCTATCCGGGCAAACCCACGTGGGGCCACCATGGAAACTGTGGACAAACCCACTTATAACCCATATTTTTAGCCCAGTTGGGACCCAGTTTAGTCTCAGGTAGATATTCTTCAAGGCACACACATGGGTTTTACATGGGTCTCATTTAAGTTAAACATCTGGGTCCCACTGAAAGCCCAGTCAGGGCCCATTAAAATCTATCTGGGCCAACCCATGTGGGGCCACCATGGAAACTGTGGACAAACCCACTTATTACCCATATTTTTAGCCCAGTTGGGACCCAGTTTAGTCCCAGGTAGATATTCTTCAAGGTACACACATGGGTTTTACATGGGTCTCATTTAAGTTAAACATATGGGTCCCACTGAAAACCCAGTCAGGGCCCATTAAAATCTATCTGGGCCAACCCATGTGGGGCCACCATGGAAACCGTGGACAAAACCTTTTGGGGCCCATGTTTTTTGCACATATGTATACCATATGGGGCCCACCTGTGCATGCTGGCTGGGTGGTAGAGCTGCTACCTCTGAGTGAGCAGGTCCCTCCAGGGGCCGTTCTGGGTGGAGTTTGCATGTTCTCTCTGTGCATGCGTGGGTTTTCTCCAGGTACTCCGGTTTCCTCCCACAGTCCAAAAACATGCAAGTTAGGCTAATTGCTGACTCTAAATTCTCCCTAGGTGCGAGTGAGTGTGAGAGTGAATGTTTGTTTGTCTCTATGTGGCCCTGTGATGGACTTACGACCTGTCCAGGGTGTACCCCGTCCCTTGCACAGTGATTGCTGGACATGGGCACTGGCCACCCCTGTGATCCAAAATGGAAGAAGTGGGTAAAGATAATGGATGGGTGGATGGTATAACCTGCATATTCCTCAAATTGTAACAAATTTCCACATGGCAGCAGAAACACAACTTTGCTGGCACACAGATATTCATATTTTACTAAATACAATCTTTATATTTATGTTTTATGTAAATTGGCTACATACCTCTCTGGAGACATAACTAAAACAGATGGCTTGTTTAAAAAAAAAAAACAATTAATCTTCCTCAAGAAACTGAAATCTCACCTTTTTGTTTTTTTTATTTTTGTTGAACCAGCAAAACCATCTAACTACCAAGTTCACACAACTGAAATGGGGGCTCATTTAGTGTAATTTCTTGACAGATGCCCTTGCAAGACTTCAGCTTCTTCTTTCGGCTTTTCCCTCTTCAGGGGTTGCCACAGCGAGTCATCCTCCTCTATCTAACCATGTCCTCTGCGTACTCTGTCCTCACTCCAACTACCTCCCTGTCCTCTCTAATTTCATCCATATATCTCCTCTTTGGCCTTCCTCTTTTTTTTCCTGGCAGAAGGATTTCTAACATCCTTCTACCATTATACCCACTGTCCCTCCTCTGGACATGTCCAAACCATCTCAATGTGACCTCCCTAACTTTCTCCCATTTTTAACCTGTGCTTAGCCTGGCCCTCGCCTTCCTGCACAGCTCCGCTCAATTCTCATTTCCCTTCACTGCACAGTCTGGGACTTCTCCCATCCACAACCATTTCTCCGGTAGATTTTTGTTCGGACCAATCAGAGAACAGAAGGGGCGGAGTTTTGAACGACGTCGACTGACGTCGTCATTCAAAATGGCTGCCGCCACGAAGGAATTTTCATCAAAACAAGGTAAAAAACTATTATTTCTCTGCTGATAAAAAATATATTTCTTAGCTGACGTTATATCAGAAGTGTTCCTGAGCAATCAGAGAGCAGAAGGCGGAGTTTTGAACGACGTCGACTGACGTCGTCATTCAAAATGGCTGCCGCCACGAAGGAATTTTCATCAAAACAAGGTAAAAAACTATTATTTCTCTGCTGATAAAAAATATATTTCTTAGCTGACGTTATATCAGAAGTGTTCCTGAGCTTAACAGTTCCTAAATCAATTCACGAAATGGTCAAATCTGCTGGATTTAAATAGTTTCGGTTTGATATTTTCCAAACAGCCTCGGGTGCGCTACGAAAATAAATGATAAAAAATCGAATTTTATCTCAAATGTTTCATCTAGGCCAACAGTCAGTAAATTAGAGCCATATAATTACACACTGGTGGCAGAAAAAATATCCACCGAGTGGTTTCTGAGCAATTTATCTGATAGCCTGGACCTCGCCAGGCTAAACTAACAAAACTCCGCCTTCTGTTCTCTGATTGGTCCATTCAAAAATCTCCAGGAGAAATCGTTTTCAATGGGAGGAATGCCAGACCCTAGTCCAAAGCGAAGTGAAGGACATGGGTCTGGTTCCAACCAGGCTAACCTGTGCTGTACCTCTGATGATCTCATTCCTAATAGTATCCATTGTCACTCCTAAAGAGGACCTTACAATTTTCCTTTCTGCCACTTCCAGTTCTGTCTCCTGTCTTTTTTTCAACACCACTGTCTCCAGACCATACGACATAGCTGGTCTCACCACTATATTGTAAACTTTTCCTTTAACCTTTGCTGATATGATTGTACAGCCACACTTCCAGGCTGTCATATTGTTAAGTTTGCAGATGATACAGCGGTGGTGGGATGCATTACAAACAATGATGAGTCCAGCTACAGACAGGAGGTGGAACACCTGGAGAGCTGGTGCAAAGAGAACAATCTTCACATGAATGTGAAGAAGACAAAGGAGATGATTGTGGACTTCAGAAGGAACAAACACACCCATGCCCCACTGAAAATAGGTGGGTCTGCAGTGGAAGTGGTCTCCAGCTACAAATACTTGGGTGTACACATGAATGATAACCTCAGCTGGAGCAACAACACCACCAGCCTGATCAAGAAAGGTCATCAGAGACTCTACTTCCTCAGACGGCTGAGACGAGCTGGTCTGAGCAGCCCAGTCCTCACCTCCTTCTACAGGTGTGCAGTGGAGAGCATCCTGTGCTCCAGCATCAACGTGTGGCATGGAGGCTGCACAGTTGAAGAGAGGAAAGCTCTGCAGAGAGTGGTGAAGGCTGCACAGAAGTCTGTTGGAGTCAGTCTCCCCACCATCACAGACATTTACACCTCCAGATGCAGGAAAAGAGCCACCTGCATCATGAAAGACCTCACTCATCCAGCACACTCACTCTTTGCCCCACTCCCCTCAGGACGGAGGTTGAGGAGCATCAAGTGTAGAACCACTAGACTGAGGAACAGCTTCTACCCTGAGGCTGTTAGACTCATGAATAAATAAAAATAAAATAAAAAATAAACACTGCAAAATATCACATCATACTGATGCTGATCTGTTTTCTTGTTGCTGTGTTCATCTGTGTTCATCTGTGACCATCTGCTCATACAAACTCATGTTCGTGCTGCTGTGTATTACTAGTTGATGTTTTTCTTAGTTAGTTCTAGATGTTATTACTGTTTTTCTCTTTCATTTGTTGTTGGATGTAACTGGGACCTCGTGTACATAATCTCGTTTTCATCTCATGTACCACATGCGGTGCAAATGACAATAAAGACTCTCTGACTCTGACTCTGACACCCTTTGGTAACAGTTTCTATTTTAAATGTGATGTATAAATAAATATGACTTGACTTCATTTTTGTCACAAATCGCTCCTGAAACTTTTCTCAATCAACTCCATCCTGCCTGGAGTCTCTTTTTTCACCTCTTTATCAAACTCAATTTCCTGGACAGTGGACCCCAAGTACTTTAAGTCCTGCATCTTTGTGACCTCTGCTCCTTGTAGCCTCACTGATCCACCAGCATTCCTCTCATTCACACACACATGTACAGTACTCTGTCTTACTATGGTTGACTTTCATTCCTCTTTTTTCAAGTGAATACCTCCACCTCTCCAAGTTCTTTTCCACCTGTTCCCCAATCTCACCACAGATCACAATGTAATCTGTAAACATCATAGGCCACGGTGATTCCTTTCTGACCTCATCTGTTAGTCGGTCAATCAACAGAGCAAACAAGAAGGGGCTCAGAGCCGATCCTTGATGCAATCTCACCTTCACCTTGAAGCTATCTGTCACTCCTACAGCTCATCTCACCACTGTCCTGCTGCCTCATACATGTCCTGTATCAGTCTAACATACTTCTCTGCCACTCCAGATTTCCTCATGTAATACCACATCTTCTCCCTCGGCACCCTATCAAATGCTTTATCTAAATCCACAAAGACAATGGAATTCTGTCTGACCCTCTCTACTTCTCCCTCAAAATTCTCAAAGCAAAGATGGCATCTGTGGTGCTCCTTCTTGTCATGAAACCATACTGCTGCTCACAAATAGTCACCTCTTGTCTAAGTCTTGCTTCCACAATTCTCTCCCATATATACCATTGAATGTTTGAGTCAAAATAGTCTGATGGATGCTCAATAATCCAGGTAGAAAAATCTAAAAAAGTTGAGTCAGGTCCTCTGGACGTTCAGAAAAGATTGGGCGTCTGTACTCATCCCTTTAGTTGGCAGCTCAGAACATCACATACAGAACACCATGAACTTTGTTAATAAGGTGAGCGATGTCATAATAATAATAATAACAATAATAAACTTTATTTGTATAGCACCTTCCTACAATGCCTTGCATTGACCAAGGTGCTTAACAGGATAAAAAGATGAATAAACTGGAACAATAAATCAATGAAAATAGAATAAGAAACAACAGCAATAAAAGAAGGCAATGGAAATAAAAATGCTACATACTAAAATACCAAAAGTAATAAAAGTTACACACTGAAAGCTTTTTTGAACAAGTGGGTCTTCAGTCTGGTTTTGAACAGAGTCAGATCAGAGGTGGCACGCAGCTCAAGGGGGAGACTGTTCCAGGCTTTTGGGCCGGCAACAGAAAAGGACCGGTCTCCCCATTGTTTGTACCTTGAGCGAGGCACCTCCAGCAGGTGTTGACTGGCAGATCGTAAAGCTCTGCCGGGCTGATGGACTTTCAAAAGTTCTGAGATGTACAGAGGTGCAAGTCCATTCAGAGCTTTGAAAACAAACAGCAGCAGCTTGAACTGTATCCTGAACTGAACCGGGAGCCAGTGTAAAGAGGACAGGACAGGAGTGATGTGTTCATATTTTCGTGTGTTGGTCAAAAAGCGCGCGGCAGAGTTCTGTACAAGCTGTAAACGGGAGATGGAGGATTGATTAATACCAACATACAAAGCATTACAATAATCAAGTCTGGAGGTCACAAAGGCATGGATGGCCTTCTCCAGATCACCACGGCTGAGAAATGACTTGACTTTAGAGAGCAGACGGAGCTGAAAAAAGCTGGTCTTGACAACAGAACTGATCTGTTTATCAAGCTTTAAGTTGGAGTCAAGCTGCACTCCAAGATTTCTGACCACCGGGTTGAAGTGGGGGAGGGGAAAACCAAAACTGGGACTGGGAAGGATGTTGCTGGTGTCATCAGGTGCACCAAATAAAATGCATTCAGTTTTATCTGTGTTTAGGTGGAGGAAGTTTTGAGAGAGCCAGTGCTTAATGTCATTTAAGCAGTTGACAATAGTGTTTGAACTGAGTGAGGGGTTGGGAGTGACTGGCAGATAGATTTGTAAATCGTCTGCATACATGTGAAAAGACAGATTATGACGTGCAATGATTGATCCTAATGGCAGCATGTAAAGAGAGAAGAGGACTGGCCCTAGAATGGATCCCTGTGGTACGCCAGAGGTCAGAGGGGTTGATGAAGAGGAGGACAGATCACCTATCATGACAGAAAAGTTCTCCCAGTCAGGTAAGATTTGAACCACTCAAGCACAGCTCCCTGGAGGCCAACCTGCTGAGACAAACGGTTGATTAGAACCTGATGGTCGACGGTGTCAAAAGCTGCTGAGAGGTCTAACATCACCAGCAGAACAGGGTTTTTTGCATCCAGAGACAGAAGAATGTCATTCTGCACTTTGAGCAGTGCAGATTCAGTACTGTGACGAGCTCGAAAACCTGACTGAAATTTTTCAAACAGGTTGTTGAGCTCTAGAAAAGATTGAAGTTGAATAAAAACAATCTTTTCTAGGACCTTTGATAGAAATGACAGATGGGAAACTGGTCTGAAATTAGAGAGAGCTGTAGGATCTAGGCCTGGTTTTTTGAGAAGAGGCCTGACCACAGCATGTTTGAAAGCAGATGGCACAAAACCTGAAGTTAGACAGCTGTTAATGAATGACAAAACACAAGGACCAATTACATCAAAAGAATGTTTGAATATTTTTGATGGAATGATGTCCAGAGAACAGTTTGTTGGTTTCATCTGCTGAACCACCTTGATGAGGTGGGGCAGTGAGACCAGGTCGAACATGGAGACCAGGTCATCATGGAGACTAATGAAACAATAGTCTCTTTTGATGTCACATGACTCTTTACGTGCATTCATGTTGATGAGGCAGGAGAGGTGGTCTGTTTAAGGTTAAAATTGGACACCAATCTGAGCAGCAGGATCACGCTTTCTACAGAGCAATTGTGTCAACTCTTGAACCTGTGCCTGCAGTCAACCTACAGGTAATTCACATATGGGGAGCAATATTATAGGTAGAATCATGGGTGTGCTATGGGGTCTCCAACAAAGGGACAGTTAATTTTTTTCTAGAGACGTTTTGCCCTCTATCTGGAGGGCTTCATCAGTCTGAGTTCCAAGTAAACTGTTTCCCCACAAAGCAGTAAACTCCTTAAGTGGACCAACCAGTTTGCTGGAGTTATCTCCAGATGGTTTCAGGGGGCTTTCCGGTCCCGTCGACTCCTACTGGGCAGGCAGCCACAGCCAAAGTGGTTAAAGGCAACAAAGTTCATGCTCAATCATCCAGGTACCAAATACAAAAAATGTTCAGTGAGGTCATTTGGACAGTTTATTTTCTCTGGAGACAATTTGCCTTCTATACGGATGATGATATTTAATTATTTGAAGTCTAGGATGTGTTATTTTAGTATTCCCTTTAATATTGTGAGAAGTATATACAGTATAT
>JBBPBX010061252.1:0-15178 GCA_038048925.1 Garcialebias charrua | reverse complement strand
ACAAGACTGGAAGTACAGCTCACGTATCCAGGGCGGTGAAATGTGCACCCAGCATCTTCCCATTGTTTTGTAACGTCGTTCTGTGCATGCACCATTATTAACGATAGTCTATGGATACGATTCATGCACCCCCAGGACAGGAAATACATCACTAATCAGAAAACGTTGTTTGAAACAAACAATGTAACTTATCATTACTTATAAAATATTTATCCTACCCAACTAAAAACGTACATGCATATATTTTGAAATATTTTTATTTTACTATTTCATTTTTATAAATAAAAAAATTAAGTCTTCAATGTAAAATGGTGAATAGCTCCAGAAGTTCCAGTGGGACGGCACCCTAGCGCCCCCTATTGGCCGGCTGCCCCTGCTTCAAGCTCTGACAGGTGGCTCTCACCCTGCCTGCCTGTAAATATATGTTCCCACAGCTGGATCCTGACTCCGACTTGCAGCTGCAAACTCTTTTTTTTTTTGGTCTGGCTGAATTATTGAATAAAAAAACTGACTCTTTTGACAAAACACACTAAAAAGCAAATGGATAAATGCATAGTAGTGACTGAATTTGACTGTTATTCTTCTACATTTTATACTTTTGTTGGATGCAACTGGGACCCTATGTACACTTCATTCCATATCATGTACCACATGTGATTCGAATGACATAGAACCTTGAATCCTTGAATAATTTTCAGTAAAAGATTTATAGTAAGTAGTAGGATATAGCTAGTACAGTATTTTCTGGTGTATAGGTCGCACCTGTGTATAGGTCTCATTGTCCAATTATTACCAATAGATTGGAAAAATCCCTAGATAGGTCGCACTGGTGTATAGGTCGCACCTACGTTTAGCTCTGCTGCAATTGTCTGCCACAGGAGCGCACAGCAAGGCTTTAAAGAAGATTAACACGTAAAAACAATTATTTGTTTGATAAAAATTATAGCAAATATGTGTACGAGCTGAACTTTTCCTTAATAAATGAACGTAATTGTGAAATGAGCTGGATTTAAAAATTTGTTTTGCCGAAAGTGATAACAAGCCATGGTAATACTGTGCTGCCCACAGATGTGCTCACCTGTTAATCTGTTAAATATGCTCACACGTGGCTAATGAAGATATTAATGGCAGCATGACAGCTCAGTGGTTAGCACTGTTGCCTCACAGCCAGAAGGTCCTGGTTTCAACCCCCGGTTGGACCTGGTGTCTTTCTGTGTGCAGTTTGAGTTTCTTGTACTTGCATGGGTTTTCTCCAGGTACAGTACTCCGGTTTCCTCCCACAGACCAAAAACATGTTATTAGGCTGCCTTCAGGCCCAGGCCTCCCTTGCAAATGAGATATGTGATCTCAATGGGATTTGCCTGGTTAAATAAAGGTTAATAAAATAAGAAATGGAGATAGCTGATGCAATTAAACATCCAACAAATCAAATTGTCTACCTCTAACTTAGACACAACATATAGTTACAACAATGTTTTTGCATCTGACATTTGATTGCGTTTGACACATGATTCTGTCTTTAATCTTAGTTGATTTTATTACTGATTTTACTTGATTTTATCACTTGTTTTATTAGATTTTTGCTTTGTTGCACTTTGTAGCACTTTGAGATTTGTATTAATGAAAAGTGCAGTGTAAATTGAATTCATTATTATTATTATTATTATTGGCATAAGTAGAAAAATGTTTTGCTTCACATAGCCTGAATAGACTCATTCTTGAAAAGAAAGACGCATACAACAATATAAAGGAGGGAATGTCTGAAGACACGATGTGTTTAAGTGTCTCCTTGTCATAGATTGTTATTTCTCTCTTTGAAAGTTTAGTGTTCAATTTTGCTGCTAGAGTCTGCAATTTCAAAGGGCTGAGGTTATAATGTAATGGGCTTAAATTTGGTTTAAATAATCTGTTTGGTCTACTGTATGTTAGAGTATTTCTGTCTGCAATGAAATAGAGTCAAACTAAACTGTGTTTTGGGCTGAGCCAACCCTGCACACTTAAACTAATCAGATTTTGTAATGGCAGGTGGAGAACACAGATGCACCAGTCTGCTGTCTGACTGAAACAGAAATCCAGTCAGTCATCCCAACACACCCACACAGTGCAACACACACACACACACACACACACACACACACACACACACACACACACAGTGCTGTGTTGCTTCATACTGTACAGGTACTGCAGTGAGGCTGAATTAATGGATTACAGTAGCATCCTGGGCTCATTTGGCAGAACCTACCCTACGAGCAGATGCTCCCTGGTAGCTATCCTCACATGGAGCACAACATAGGCCTTGTGTCACACTGGTTTGATTCTACACACTTTCACATTCGCACACACAGACACTGGTAGCTATCCTCACATGGAGCACAACATAGGCCTTGTGTCACACTGGTTTGATTCTACACACTTTCACATTCGCACACACAGACACAAATGGTAATTTAAGTGATAAAAGCTTATTGTTAAGCATTTATTTAGATTTTCCTAAATTGTCAAAATGTGTCGGACATTTTTGTTGTATTGATGGGGTTTCGCTTTAAAAATATACTATTTTTGTTATACAACCAGATATTTGAAGAGCTGAAAGATGCCAAAATGGAGAGTTTGGCTGATGATGGAGACATGCCAGTTCTGACGCACCTTGAAACAGGTTAATGAGAAGATTATTTAAAGTAAAATAACCCAAAATCTTCATAAATTTAACAATTTGACTTGTTCTGCATCTGTTGCATTAGACACTTGAACGTACCTCACCTTATTTTTACACATTTCTTTTGATCTGATCTCTGTTATTACAAGCTAAATCAGGCCCTAGCAGCATTTTTTGTCAGAAAGTATTGATTGTAAGGGGAATACCTAGACTCTGACATGTCCAATTTGTCACAAACAGCAGAACCCAATTCCACTATCTGGGCCCGATTCATCACTGTATTGACCTGGCCCAGCTCCTTCCTGGCCATCAATTATAATCTGTTGTAAAGGCATTAGTGTCACGCTCAGAAGATTCCTTGGTGTTGTTTTAGAGTTTTACACTCTTTGGATTATGATTTACAGTATCTGCAACACGAGGTGTGTTGTTGGGTTACAGTACCTTTTTTTACTAATCATTTTTAAGCAGGGCCGGCCCAAGCCTCCATAGGGCCCTAAGCGAAATTTGGTTTGGGGCCCTCCATTTCTGTTAATAATGTGGATTACTGCAACCAACAGTCAGATGATCAGATCATTCACCCACCTGACATAAACTCATTTAAACTCTGACAGCCCTGTTTACATTATCATATATGTATATATCATGTGTTTCTAAAAGTAACAAAAGAAAGAAAGAAAAAACACCACCAGTATGCAATGTATTTTACAGCAAAAGAGTAATCTGGTTTATTATCTTTGGTTCCAAAGAACTGCACCAGTAATGCTCAAAATAATTTGTAGTGCAAGATCAACAACAAACAGATACAATTACTTAGATACATACAAATAAATTAAATTGTGCAAAAACAGACAACATAAAATAAAAAATACCAAGAAAATACTTAAATAATGTAAATTTAATTAATTTAATTTTAATTTAAATGAACTATTACTTGAAACCACGTCAAAATGGTTATAAAAAATATAATTAAAGTTGAATAATTAGTTTTTAAAACTAAGTAAATGTATGCAACAATGTGCAAAGGCTGAACTTAAATTTTTAGAATACAGTAATATAGAAATCATTATTTAAAAAAATTCAATTCCACTTAGGGGGCAGCTGCTTAGTTTGCTTATGCCTTGGGCCGGCCCTGTTTTTAAGGTCTTATCCAGACTTAACCTTGTTCCACCTCTTAAAGATTTCCTTTCAGTAACATCTTCCTCATCCTGTACGTCTGTTTTATAATTCCCTGGCCTTTTTTTATTTATTTGAAAACAAGAGGTAAAAAATGAGAAAAGGGGAGAAATCACAAGCTCACACCTTGACTGATGGATCTGGACCATAATTAGAAGGCTCTGACTTGCAGGCTGCCAGGTGAGAGTTTATCTCAGCACCCCCCCAAGCCTGTGAAAGGTCATCCTGCCTCTTAATCAAACATCAGGCAGGCCAGCCTCACTGTCAGCTGGACGACTCATCTCTCCCCCCACTGAGTTTAAAGTTTGCATCCATCTGCTCCCTGATACTTCACCTTCAAGCCACAAAATGGCGCCTGACATATACACGCCCAGAGCTAAATCTCATAGCTGCTTATGCTGGAGCCTGGATGTGAAGACGCTTTTGCAGCATTGCAGTGCATGTTCATGGTGCATTCACTAAAGTTTTTTTTTCTTTTTAATGACTTTCACACATGTATTTTTGTTTGTTTTGATGTTTTTTTGTGCACAATTTACTGTGTTGTATAATCTTTTTTTTTCAACTGGGGAAACTTATATACTATAGCACATTTAAGTTCAGCATGTGTAAAACTGACTGAGTTTAAATAATTTTGGTTTAGACCAGGGGTTTGCAGCTTTTGTGATAAAAATAGCCAATTTTTCCACTTTCTTTACTAATTATGATGTCCGGAGCCACAAAATCTGCTACAACTGTGTACTGTCAACTGGTGGCCCATCAATCTTTACAAGTTTGTTGGAGATGGCTCTTCCGTTCCGTCCAGTAGGGCTGGTATAAAATGAAAAACGTCTAACTATTGTTAACATTTATTATGTTTACATTTTAATGCAAAATAAAATACCAGATTCATGTAAATTAAGATAAACTATTTTTTTTTATCAGTTAAAAAAAAACCACTGAACTCTGCATGTGAGTTATCTTAGTTGTTGAAGAATTAAGTATCCTAAAGCATAACATTAAAGACAGTATGCAATTAGGCCAGTTTGATGGATATCCAGTTACAATTTTAAATAAAAATAAGTACTTTTGTTTACTTTGACAGTTTTTTGTGTGTGTGAGTTTCATTCTTTGTGTTATCCAATATTCCTTCTCAGCCACTTCTCTTAAAGATATTCCAAAACATTCTGGTGGTTTTGAAAAACGATCCCGCGGTAAGACTGGAAGTCGACCTAAAGTGGCCAACAAACTACTTGCATGATGGTGTACGCCTTTACATATTTGAAAATTACAGGAAATCTGCTAAAACTAGCCATTTTCATTGTTGGCAATAATTCAAATAAAATTATGTTTTATTTTAGTTTTGGTCAAAGCCTGAACGAGCCGCTGCATAGGTACCAAAGAGCCACATGTGGTCCCTGAACTGTAGGTTGCAGACCCCTGGTTTAGTCTAATGTAATTTACTTGTGACAGTCATCTTGAAGCAAAACTGCTGGTATAGACCTAAAGAACCTTGCAGACCTACACAAGGTGAGGTCAGTGAACAAGGCCAGGCAGATTCTGGCAAACCCTGATCACCCACTCCATGACGAGTTCAGGCTGCTCCCATCTGGACGCAGGTTTCTACAACCCAAATGTAGAACGAACAGATTTAAAAACTCATTTATCCCTGTAGCAATCAGGTTTCTCAATGCACACTAATTTTAACACTGTTACTTTAATGTTTTATTGTATGTGTATGTGTGTGTAAGTGCATATGTATGAATCTGTACACACCTATTAACTGCGAAACTAATTGCCCCTCGGGGATAATAAAGGAACTTGAATCTTGAACCTTCCCATGGGCTCACCACCTGTGGGAGGGGCCAAAGGGGTCGGGTGCAATGTGAGATGGGTGGTGGCCGAGGGCGGGGACCCTGGCGGTCTGATCCTCGGCTACAGAAGCTGGCCATTGGGACATGGAATGTCACCTCTCTGGTGGGGAAGGAGCCTGAGCTAGTGTGTGAGGTTGAGAGTTTCCGACTAGAAATAGTCGGACTCACCTCAACGCATGGCTCTGGCTCTGGAACCAGTTTCCTTGAGAGGGGTTGGACACTCTTCCACTCTGGAGTTGCCCCTGGTGAGAGGCGCCGAGCAGGAGTGGGCATACTGGTTGCCCCCCATCTTGGTGCCTGTACGTTGGGGTTCACCCCGGTGAACGAGAGGGTAGCCTCCCTTCGCCTACGTGTGGGGGGACGGGCTCTGACTGTTGTTTGTGCCTATGCACCAAACGGCAGCTCAGACTACCCACCCTTTTTGGAGTCCTTGGAGGGGGTATTGGAGAGTGCGCCTCCTGGGGACTCCCTTGTTCTACTGGGGGACTTCAACGCTCACGTGGGCAATGACAGTGAGACCTGGAGGGGTGTGGTTGGGAGGAACGGCCCCCCTGATCTGAACCAGAGTGGTGTTCTGTTATTGGACTTCTGTGCTCGTCATGGATTGTCCATAACGAACACCATGTTCAGGCATAAGGGTGTCCATATGTGCTCTTGGCACCAGGACACCCTAGGTCGCAGTTCGATGATCGACTTTGTTGTCGTCTCATCTGATCTGCGGCCGCATGTCTTGGACACTCGGGTGAAGAGAGGGGCGGAGCTGTCAACTGACCACTACCTGGTGGTGAGTTGGCTCCGATGGTGGGGGAGGATGCCGGTCAGACCTGGCAGACCCAAACGTATTGTGAGGGTCTGCTGGGAACGTCTGGCAGAGTCTCCCGTAAGACGGAGCTTTAACTCCCACCTCCGGGAGAGCTTTGAACACGTTCCGAGGGAGGCGGGGGACATGGAGTCCGAGTGGGCCGTGTTCCGCGCCTCTATTGTCGAGGCAGCTTATCGGAGCTGTGGCCGCAAGGTTGTTGGTGCCTGTCGTGGTGGCAACCCTCGAACCCGGTGGTGGACACCGGCAGTGAGGGATGCTGTCAGGCTGAAGAAGGAGTCCTATTGGGCCTTTTTGGCTTGTGGGACCCCGGAAGCAGCTGATAGGTACCGGCAGTCCAAGCGGCATGCGGCTCGGGTGGTTGCTGAGGCAAAAACTCGGGCGTGGGAGGAGTTCGGAGAGGCCATGGAGAATGACTTCCGTACGGCTTTGAGGCGATTCTGGTCCACCATCCGGCGGGGAAAGAGGTACGCGACCAACACCATTTATGGTGGGGGTGGCGTGCTGCTGACCTCAACTTGGGATGTTGTAAGTCGGTGGGCAGAATAATTCGAAGACCTCCTCAATCCTACTGGCACGTCTTCCACTGAGGAAGCGGAGCCTGGGGACTTTGGGTCGGGTTCTCCGATCTCTGGTGCTGAGGTCGCCGAGGTGGTTAAAAAGCTCCGCGGTGGCAGGGCTCCGGGGGTGGATGAGATTCGCCCGGAGTTCCTTAGGGCTCTGGATGTTGTAGGGTTGTGTTGGCTTACGCGACTCTGCAATATCGCGTGGACATCGGGGGCAGTTCCCTTGGATTGGCAGACTGGGGTGGTGGTTCCCCTATTCAAAAAGGGGGACCGTAGGGTGTGTTCCAACTATAGGGGGATCACACTCTTAAGCCTCCCTGGTAAGGTCTATTCAGGGGTTCTGGAGAGGAGGGTCCGTCGGATAGTCGAACCTCGGATTCAGGAGGAGCAGTGTGGTTTTCGTGCTGGTCGTGGAACACTGGACCAGCTCTACACCCTCAACAGGGTCCTGGAGGGTGCGTGGGAGTTTGCCCAACCAGTTTACATGTGCTTTGTGGACTTGGAGAAGGCATTTGACCGCGTCCCTCGGGGGGTTCTGTGGGGGGTACTCCGGGAGTATGGGGTACCAGGCCCTTTGATAAGGGCTGTTAGGTCCCTGTACGACCGGTGTCAGAGCTTGGTCCGCATTGCCGGCAGTAAGTCAGGCTCGTTTCCGGTGAGAGTTGGACTCCGCCAAGGTTGCCCTTTGTCACCGATTCTGTTCATAACTTTTATGGACAGAATTTCTAGGCGCAGCCAAGGTGTTGAGAGGATCCGTTTTGGTGACCTTAGAATCGCTTCTCTGTTTTTTGCAGATGATGTGGTCCTACTGGCTTCATCAGTTCGTGATTTACAACTTTCACTGGAGCGGTTTGCAGCCGAGTGTGATGCGGCCGGGATGAGGATCAGTTCCTCCAAATCCGAGGCCATGGTCTTGAGCCGGAAAAGGGTAGCATGCCCTCTCCGGGTCGGGGAGGAGGTCCTGCCCCAAGTGGAGGAGTTTAAGTATCTCGGGATCTTGTTCACGAATGAGGGAAAACTGGAGCGTGAGATCGATAGGCGGATAGGTGCAGCGTCCGCAGTGAAGCGGGCGCTGTACCGGTCTGTCGTGGTGAAGAGAGAGCTGAGTCAAAAGGCAAAGCTCTCAATTTACCGATCGATCTACGTTCCCACCCTCATCTATGGTCATGAGCTTTGGGTTATGACCGAAAGAACAAGATCTCGGATACAAGCGGCTGAAATGAGTTTTCTCCGCAGGGTGGCTGGACTCTCCCTTAGAGATAGGGTGAGAAGCTCAGTCATCCGGGAGGGACTCGGAGTAGAGCCGCTGCTTCTCCACATCGAGAGGAGCCAGTTGAGGTGGCTCGGGCATCTGGTTAGGATGCCTCCTGGACGCCTCCCTGGTGAGGTGTTCCGGGCATGTCCCACCGGGAGGAGACCCAGAGGAAGACCCAGGACACGCTGGAGGGACTATGTTTCTCGGCTGGCCTGGGAACGCCTTGGGATTCCCCCGGAGGAGCTGCTCCAAGTGGCTGGGGAGAGGGAAGTCTGGGCCTCCCTACTTAGGCTGCTACCCCCGCGACCCGACCCCGGATAAGCGGAAGAAGATGGATGGATGGATGGATGGATGAATCTTGAACTTGAAGTAATCAGAGCTTTGAAATATCTGAAACTTATTTCAACTTGTAGCAGAAAACAATACATTTACATTAAGTAATTAAACCTGCTCAGAAACAATAATCTGAGTCTAAAAATGTTTAGCTTTGTGTGCGTCTGTTGTAGAATTGCATTCGGGCCGAAAAACTACAACTCGACCCGACCTCTACCATAGCCATAATTTCTGAACCCCACTCGACCCAACAAATTAACAGTAATTACAGGTCTGAACACGAAGAAGAAAAAAAAACATTTTTAATTAAGCTTTGACTGCTTATATAGTTATTAATGGTCGGCAAACATGCTGAATGACAGGGGCAGAAGATCAGAGCTGAGGGGGTGTTTGTCCTTTCACAGCTGTCAAGTACATGAAATCCCTGCTTGTGCCTGCATCCTGCATTATTGGCAGAGCCATGCTACCATAGAAGTGGAAGTCTGACAAGCCATATGATTTGAATGTATGGCAAGCCGTGTTGTCCAACACCAACCAGGCTCGCCCATACAACACATTATTATGGCCCAGGCCAGCACACATTTGGGCCGGGCCGGGCTTTGGGCAAGTGTTAGAAATGACAGCTGCAGTCTATTGTGCAGTCTGCTGCTGAATAGTCCACAGAAATTCTTCTGTGGAAATAAGACATTAAATTAAGGTCTCAACAGCTTCATTCCAACAGGTGAAACTCATTACACATTTTACCTTTTTGACACGTTCAACTATGGCTCCTCAAATACATTTTTGGACAACTCATCCACCCCAGCCTCTTCAAGGTGGAGCATTTAATATGAAGACAAGTGGTCCATCTCTAAAGCTTTGGCTTGGAGGGGCAATACATTACGATGAGGCCTAATCAAGTTCTGTGTGGCTCATTGGTCCTCTGTGGGCTGCAGCACTCTCAAGCACTACTATTTTCCGAAGGCAAATTGGTCGTGGGGATGATGTCCTCCGTAATGATTGTTTCTAATGTAAAGCTAATGTAGTGGTGATCAAAGCTTGCTCCTGAAATTCAAATAGTGTTTGTGTCTGTGAGGTGGAGAGGAGATAATTGCCTCTCAAAAAGTTTACAGAAAAGTAATTAGGAGTAAAAGTTAGAGATGCACACATGTGCAGAATATTAACTCTGTGATGACACACAAAAAAATGCACAGGGAGGAGAAAAAAGTAGCTTTAATGCTTTAGTCATTTTCAGAAGCAGAGAATGGTAATGTGATTACTGACAAACTAAAGAGGTTCCTAAAAAAAGCGTCATGTCTGCCGAGTGCAGACGTTTTTAATTTAAATTTTTATTATGTGCTAAGCTTTCTAGTGTTGCTGCGGATAAATCTTCCAACAGTTCAGGGTGCTGAAGTTTGAGCATAAACATTCTTATTATTATCTTCAACTTATCTGTTTAAATAAAGGTTGAATGAACGAATGAATGGAAAGTCTTATGCATCATTGTATTATTCTACTTTGTATTTCAGTCTGAAATGTTAGCACTGCATAGAAGATATCCATCCATTCATCCATTATTTACCTGCATGTTCCTTTCTGGGTCATGGAGTCACTGGTGTCCATATCCAGCACNTGGACAAGTCTCCAGTCCATCACCAGGACACAGAGACAAACGAGACAAACAACCATTCACTCCCTCACTCACACCTAGGGGCAAATTAGAGTCACCAATCAGTCTAACATGCATGTTTTTGGTGTGTGGGATGAAACGGGAGTAACCGTAGAAAACCAATGCATGCACGGAGAGAACATGCAAACTCCACCCAGAAAGGCCCCCAATGTGGATTTGATGAGGCGACCTTTTCACTGAGAGGCAGCTGCTCTGCCAACTGTGCCACCATGCTGAGTACATAGACAATATTCATATGCAAAATATAATAATTAAATCAAAAAGTACCTCCACTGTAATTAAATCTGTTATTTGAGATCATGTTGGGGTAGCAGGGAAGATAATTGTAGATTCATTTTGGTGAGACTGGTGTGCTACGGCTTTGGTACAGTACTGATTTGATAGAAAAAGGACTACAACATGCGTGCAGTGATGGGATTCTGATATGACATGGGAGTGAGCCCAGTTTCAATTTAAGTAGTATGACTCTGGAATACTCAAAAACTGAATAATCATTTGAAATGAGTCACAAAGTTGTAAACAGTATTAGCTATTTTATGCTTTACATTAAGGTCATGTGACTATAATTGTGTACAATTGATGGGACTGAAAGTCATGGCCACTTTCATAAATGGGATACTGTGGTTTCTGTTTTGAACAACAACAATAAGTATAGATACCTTGTCCACTTTTTATGTATGTTGATGATTCATACGTTTTTGCTGCATAATTGAATTAATCATATTTGCATTTTAATTTAAGATGCTACATATATATGCAAAACATTTAAAAGTAATGGTTTGTTCTGCTTCCTATCGTTTCAATAACTCTTCAAAGTTCACAGGATGAATGTCTCAGTCATCATGTGAAATATTTAAATAACAACAAAACTTCTGTGTTTATGATTGTCTTTTTGAGGCAAAGTCGAAGTGATCGATGCCAGAGCCGGCAGCCAGCTGGCACTTTGGCAGCAGTGAAGCGAGTCAATGCCAAATCTTGGCCTCGGTCTCTGTCGGTCCATCTCCTCATCCGATCACATCATCTCCCCACAGTCAAATTAGAAAATAGAAACTTTTGCTCTTTTAAACTCCCTGACTTTCAGTCATTTGGCACTTGGGAGTGACTTGTAAATAAACAGTGTTTCACAATAATGAAATTGTATATGATTAGCCATCAAGTGGCCGCATTATAATGGACATGCACCTTTTTACATTTCCAGATTATCTCAGTCACCAAGCATATTAAGATTAAATTGTTGCATTTGGCCTCAGCTCCAATTTTTATAGGATAAACGTTGTCTGTTGACTCATCTTCATTTTTATTCAGTAAGTTATTCCTCACACATAAAACTGAATTAGCTCGGGTAAGCATAAAAGACCGTTCAACTTAAGTGGAAAATATACAGTAGCTGTGCTTTTTAAAATAAAACTCTGCTGAGAAGGAATCC
This sequence comes from Garcialebias charrua, assembly GCA_038048925.1. Classification (NCBI taxonomy): domain Eukaryota; kingdom Metazoa; phylum Chordata; class Actinopteri; order Cyprinodontiformes; family Rivulidae; genus Garcialebias; species Garcialebias charrua. The sequence goes on along the minus strand of JBBPBX010061252.1, from coordinate 3,427 downwards.
ACACTGACAGCTGGCTTCTCACAGATAAACCAAAGTTAAGGAGAAGTCTCAACTCAGTACTTTGTTAGTTCATAATTACAGTATTTCACATTAAAAAGACTCAGAGTTATTGTATCTCTGTTGAGCAGCCAGTTTATAAAGCCCATACAATATAGGGAGCTTGTCAATGCAATGACTTGCAGTTCAGTAAATAAAAGGAATACTGTAGTGTCATACAATGTGCTGAATTGTATTTTTTTTTAATTGAATCTTTACTTATGGGTCTCCAAGTTGGTGTGGTTGGTTTGATTTCCCCTCCTCAGCTGTGGGGGTCCCAGGCCAATCAGCTGCAATACTTTTAGTAAAAGCATCCCTTTCTGCAACATAACCACTTCCTGAAAGTTGCTGACATTTCAGGGGACACACCAAAGCAATCTGGAGAGGAAAGGGAAAACAAAAAGTTTTCTTGTGTCACGAAACAAACTTTCTCTCACTAAATGGCTTGAATGTATACTGTAATGAGCTCTGTAAGTTATTATTTTTTTCAAATAAGATATGCAAATGACTTGCTTTTGTCAGTGCTTGCTTGGTTTTCATGTGCTAAATAGCCCAGCACTTAACAGACATCCCAAATGTTTTCTTCTTAGTGATGATTTAATTCAGATGTTTTTCCCCTTCATTTACCTCACCCATGATTGTGAAACTGTCTAAAAAATTACATTCATGATAATGAGCTGAATTTGTAACCATGGACATGCCTATCTGATCATTTTATACAGCTTCATCTTCATTTTACTGTAGTGCACTAAATGCTCCGAGTTTAGACAGAAAAATAATTGTGCAGTCGACTTCTAATTATTTGCTGAGTAAGGCACTCGTTGAAATTTACAGGGTGGGAAGTGAAATTCAGCCTTGTGTTGCTTGCTGCTAAATTGAGCAAAATATGTTCTGTGTATGGTTTTCTACAGCAGAGGGAAATGTACTCTCTCTAGGGAAATATATCAACCATTCTGTGGTTTTGCTGCTGAAATGACTTTGCAGCCATGGGTGTCCATGCTTCATCCTGCCATGCCTCTGCTGTTATATCCAGACTGAAACAAAGGCTCCGATGTGAATTCTGCGTCTCTCTTATGCAAAACACAAAATGCTTGTCTTGCAAAAGCTCCATTTGTGTCAGTGGAGTTTGAGCGGTTATCAGTCACAAGGTGTTGCATACCTTCAGATTGTTGTGTTTATTTTTCCGCAGAGATGTATTGACACATGCAGTGAGGGATCAAGTTGGAGCTCTGGAGAATTCTCTCTGCAGTTTGTTTATTCAGCTCCTATCAGAAAACAAGCCCACATATTGGAGATGGTAAACAGAAGAATATGGGATGTTTTTGTGATGAGATATTGTTTGATGATGCAAATTACAGCAAATATGTACCTTTACGAAATGTTTACCACCTGAGAAATTACAGTGCTGTGGAAGAAAGTGTATAATTCCACTATTTGTTTGTATTTATTTATATTCATTTAACCTTTATGTATACAGTTAGTCTCATTGAGTCACAATAACTCATTTTCAAGAGAGACCTGTTTGGGAGCAGATGGTGGATGTTGCCTTGCTCAATGGCCCTCACCCCGGCTTTACACTGCACGCGGCTCCGCCCCGCTCCGGTCCGCAGGTCGCAGCTGAGCGAGTCCAAAGCCCACTGCCTCCGCTCCGCTCAGGTCCGCCTGGATGCGCCGCTCCAAGACACGTGCGAGATCGCGCGATAAATCAAGTGAAGTCAGAACAAAACAATTCATTCGGTGGAAGAAGGAGAACAACTGTAGAGAGACTGCTGCCTTGATCTTCTCTCGTAAATAAGCTACATGGTTTGAGCAACAGGAAGTGATGTTTACATTTCAGAATAAAATACGTTTTTATTTATTTATTTCTTGTATTGCGTTTGTAGGCGTAGTCATAGTCATAAATATAATAGTTTAGTCATAGAATAGTCATAATTGATAGTTTGACAGCATTTTTGTACAAATAAATCCGTATAGAGCTAGGATTAGTCCGCCCGTGGTGATTTTATTTTGTAAATACGGAAGTTGTGCTCGTTCCTTTTCCTGTTGGTGCGACGTAATCTTCAAAAGTTGACTCCGGCACAGCTCCGTCATCCGGCAGAAATAGAAAATTTTCTAATTTTGACGGACTGCCGTCCGCTCTCCGCAGCTCGCCGCCGCCGTGCGGAGCCAGTGTAAACTCTGTCATTGATTATAAAGGGTGCGTATTTGCTGCGGAGGTCGGACCGGAGCGGGGCGGAGCCGTAACGCATGTGGTGTAATTCCGGGGTGAGTGGGTCAAGTGAGTGTGGAGGCAAGTTTGAGTGTTTTACCTTTTCCACACACATTTTGGTGTTATCCATCTGGGGAGTTGAACTGTGAACCTTCCGATCACAGGCCCACCTTCTCTAACCTCTGCACCACCACTCTCCAATTTCAAGTTCCTCACCTGGGTAATAGCTTACACAAATTAAAGGTATTGTAGGAATACGTATTTCCTATCTCATTTCATGCCAGAGTTTTAAACTAAGATTGCCTTTTGTTGAGAAATGACAGTGTTGTAACTGTTTTAAGCTAATCTTAATAAATATGTGGCCAGCCACGAGAAATGTAGGAACAAGTCGGCACAGCTCTAACTGAGAAAAAATCAATAAACCTTCAACTTCTGAGAAATTAGTGAAAATCGTTTTTTTGCAAAATGTACCAGTTGAAGTTGTGAAGAAACCATCCCATGCTTTAAAAAACACTTTATAAGTGTTTAAACTGTTAAACTTTGTGTTAGAATTAAGTTTGTTTTCAGAGTAAAACCAAGCCGCAGTGATTTGCGTACTGGGGGGCGGGGACCCTCACAGCTGATTAACATGCGGGACTTGTTTGGCTGGTATCAGAGCTCTTCGGCCAATAACGTGCAGCTTTGAAAGAAGCACATGGCTACTTAACAGCTATAGATCACCCAGTGGACACAAGGAACAAGGAAAATAATAAAATAAAGCCGATCAAAGCGTCAGAGCGGTCAGCTGTTTTTCGACCGACCCGAGGGGAAAAAAAAAGAAGCCTTTACTGCGTGCGCAAGCAAATCAGTTTCCATCCTACATAATACATCCATCCATACGTCCATCCATCCATCCACTATCTTTATTTCATTAGACAAAGCAGACACGCGTAATCACCGCGCCATGCGCGCAGCCACTGCGGTAAAGTGAGCCTCTACTCGGCTCCGTGTCTGCAGCCATGGTGAGCGCATCGCGCAATCACACGCGTTGGTTTTACAAATCGCAGCAAAGAAACTAAAATTTAAAGCACGATAATGGTGCACCAATTATGCAGATTCAACTGGCCGTTTGAAAAGGTAAAATGTACAGTTAAGATCGGATGGATCAGCCGTTCTCACGCAGCTGTCAGCTGCTGTCAGCTG
>JBBPBX010061251.1:10135-21181 GCA_038048925.1 Garcialebias charrua | reverse complement strand
CTGATCTGTGGAGTCCCTCAAGGGTCTATTTTAGGTCCACTGCTTTTTAATCTGTACATGTTGCCTTTGGGGTCCATTTTTAGAAAACACAACATTCCTTTGCTGAAGATACCCAGTTATATCTTCCGATTGAGTCAGACAGGGTAACTTCACTGGATCCACTCTTGAACTGTCTAAACGACATTAAAGTCTGGTTAAAACTAATTTTTCTGAATTTAAATGTAAATAAAACAGAAGTCATCAGCTTTGGTAAATGTAACGCCCTTAATGTTCTTGGCCCTTGGCTTCATGTGGCCACTCCAATGTCAGGAATCTGGGAGTTATTTTTGATAGTGCTTTTAAATTAGATAAACAGATAAATGCACTTGTTAAATCCGGTTTTTTCCAACTAAGACTCATTGCCAAGGTGAAGTCTTATCTCTCTTTCAGAGACCTTGAAAAGGTGAATCCCACTTGTATTACCTTTCATTTGGACTATTATAATTCATTGTGTGTTGGTTTAGACAACTCATCTTTGCATCGTTTACAATCTGTCCAGAATGCAGCAGCTCGTCTTTTAACAGCAACTAAAAAACATGAACACATAACCCCTGTCCTGGCTTCCCTCCACTGGCTCACTGTCCACTTTCGGATTGATTTTAAGATTTTATTGCTTGTTTTTAAAGTCTTAAAAGGTCTGGCCCCGTCATATTTACAGTATGTGATCTTATTAACAACTACCGGTACACTCCAGAGTGCTCTGCACTCCGGTCTACCAACCAGTTTCTCTTAGAAGTCCCCAGATCCAGAATGAAATCTAGAGGTGATCGGACTTTTGCGGTTGCTGCTCCAAAGCTGTGGAACAGTTTACCCGAGAATTTAAAGAGCGCTCAGATCTTTGCTCAAGACTCATCTGTTTTACTTGGCATTTGATCCTCGCAGAGTCTGAGAACAAATTTTGAGCAGATTTTATTGTTGTTGTGTGTTGTATTTATTGTTAACTTTATTATGTTTTTTGAGTGGCACTATGCATTTTTACTCTTTATTTTAATATGTCTCAACTGTAAAGCACTTTGGTCAGCATTTGTTGTTTTTATGTGCTATATAAATAAAATGACATTGACATTTCATCAATAAAAATATATATACAAACTGTTGAATTCTTAAGGAAAACTAAAGACCAATTAATGTTGCTCTGTACAATTTACCTCCTAACAAAGGTTTAATCAAAAAATCAGTTGCTGATACAAACCATGCAATAGAGATTTATGGCATTTGTTTTAAGGATCGTTACAGTTTTAAAACAAATTGTGCAATATTTTCATTATTAATGAAACAGTTACAGAGAAATCAATTAAAACAATGTCCTGATGCATACTCAATAATCCAGGTAGATAAATCTAACAAGGTTGAGTCGGGTCCTCTGGACGGATTCTTCTTTGTTAACAGAAGAATCCGTCCAGAGGACCACTAAACATTGTTAGATTTATCAAAATAATGTTCTGGTTTTTTGCTTTGTTTTGTTTTTTGAATGTCCAGAGGACCAGACTTAGCTTTTTTAGAGAATGTTCTGTGAGTTTATACAAAGGCTGCAAATTTGAAATTTAAGCATTTTGCATTAAACATGCCAAGAGACTGACCCATTTAATGTGAAAGATTACAAATAAAACCACTGTATTTTCATGCATTCACGGTCTATATTTCAGCAAGTCAGCATTTGTCAGAGCTAGTTCTGTTTGTATTTCTACGTATCACATTATTTTACCAATGTGGGTGTCGATCTCCACGATCTTCTCGATGCTGTTGGGCTCCATCAGGGGAGAAGTGATTCTCTTTTCCACAGCCAGACACACTCCCTCTGATGTCTGGATACCAATGGCTGTGGAGCCCAACTTAAAGAGCAGAAACAACCAATAAGTTCACATTTAAACAAATAAGTTTCTTTTAGTTTAAGCAACAACATTATGCAGAAATGAAATGGTTCAAAATTTTGAACGAGACTCACTTTTATTGCCTCTATGGCATACTCAACCTGAAACAGTCTTCCCTCTGGAGAGAACGTGTTGACACCTCTGCAAAACACACATAGCATATTAAGTGATAAAGTTAAATTTATGGTTTTGAATAATTTAGTGTTTAGTCAGTTAAAAAAGGTTTGTACATATTTTCCAGTTTTAAAAGTCACAACCTTTCCGAAGCCAAGTTTTGTTTTGTTTTTTTGTGTCCATTTTGAGCAATTTTTATTGCTTGAGTGCTTGTAGTGTTTATATTGTGGTGTAGTTCTATGTGTGCTTCAAATATCATGTTAAATGTACACTCAAACCAGACAAAGAACAACATATTTTGTTCAACTTTTCTTAATAATTTATGCTCATAATAACAAGAGTTTGTTTTCAATACAAAATTACCAGTATGTTAATTTGATAAAACTACTATGTGCCCATTTATTGTGGAATAGAAAGGAAAGCGTTGTACACTTTGCTGTAATAAATTTGCTTATTTGTATGTACACTGTGTGACTAAAATGTTGTCTATGGTTAATCATCAGCTATACAAACATACGGTGCTACCCCATGGTATAGAAGTTACTTGTGGTTCACTGTTTTGTACAAAAACAGTTAGCATAAAAAGGTGCTATGGACTGTACACCTTCTCATCAGATGACAAATAATTTTATCACCAAAAGCCCAACAACTAATGAAAACTGTGAAGCTGCATGAATAGGCAGGCATCTTTGGATTCTACCTTAATAAATCTAAATAAAATGTGTTGTTTAAGCATATAATAATAGTATAAGAGGCTACAGTAAAGCCAACATTTTTATTGCTTGATGTGGTAAATTGAGCAAACGTTATAACGATCGTCTTGAAAACCATGTTTAAACAATTCAGATAAAGTCATAGGGAATAAAATCTGGTAACACTGATTTCCATCATTATCCAGACCTAGCAAATACGCACTGATAGAAATTATACATAGAACAGCTCTAAACCTATCCACATATATGTTTGCCTTAACAGAAAAAGAAATTTTGAGGTTAAAAATTATAACGAAAGTGAAAGCACAGCAACAGGATTATTAGCTATAAGCTAACTACCCAAACAACAAAGTTACGACAAAGAGCAGAGGAAAACAGCACTTGTTATTTTATATTAACTGCTTAAATGTTTTGTACATACAACCGAGGGGAAAGCTTCGTATAATTTAGTCTTCTCGTTTGATTCTTTCCAGGAGCCAAATGACAAAGCAGTTTGTGCTGCTCTTACCTGTCATACTCCGATCTTGTCAAAAACATCTTTTAACTTTTCAACGCAGGTCCTACAAACACAAATGAACAGTTTGTGTAAAAATTATTGAACAAAAATTCAGTTATGAGCCATCTTGAACAACGAAATCGAGTATATTCTTTAATCGTTCTGTTGAAAAATTAGCTCCCGTGCGAAGCATGCGCGTTAGCGAACTAGCAGTTAAATAAATAACGTTAGTCCTTCAGATACGTCTAATATCAATATTAATTTAATTAGTCTATGTCAAAGATAATATTTCAGTGCAGCATGGTATTTATTTCTTTTTAAATACGTATGTGAGACTCGTTTACCTTCAACAACAAACCCTTGAATGAGTTCGCTAGTTTCAGGGAAAGCTTCTTGGTGTAACAATCATTCCCTACCGGTTGTCACAGCAAGTCTCAAACTAAGGTTCCGCCTTCAAACAAAAGTAAATGTAAAGTTGTTTTTCTTTTTCTTTATAGTTTTAGTCTATAGTTTTAAATAGGTTAGAGCAAGGAAGCAAAATCAATCCAAAATAAAATGTGAAACTGTATGAGTGCATTTCAAAGTTCATACTCAACAATCCAGATAAAAATCCAAGAAGTTCAGACAGTCACAGGTTTGGGGTTCACAACCCACCTTGGACTGCTTCTGATAAATACATTGTTTTAATTTCAAACCTATTAACTACAATAATATGATAAAATGCTACACAAAACGCACCGTGGCCCCTTTCGTACAAAATGTCTACAAATGAAATACAGTACTGTACTGTATAATTAAATGTTACAGCGGTCGAACAGCGAGATCAGGTGGCAATTTGCTGCTACTACAGGTAAGTTATAAACCGGAAGTAGCTTAACGGCGGGTTTTGGATCCAAATAAACTCGAGACACAAAACTAAAAAACAATGAATTAAGTTTTTAAAGTATAAGGACGATAAATAAAAACTTCTGTTTTTGTTTTTCAGCCAATTCTTCCCGTATGCCTTTACGTCACACTGTCCGCCTTGATTTACCATCATGCATCTGTGTTTTTCAACAGCTAGAACAGAATACAAATAAAAAATAAAATAAGAAGTATGACTGGTCAAACTGATTTAAACTTACTAGATATTTTGTCATTATCTTTTCTGAGCAGCTTTAAAACTAGTTTTACTGCCCTTACTGCTGCCTCTACCTGAAATAAATCCACTGAATGCGTCTCATTGAAACCGTCTATCAGAAGTAATCGAAGATAAGGTCTATAAATTGTTCTCCGGACCTGATGACGTACGTGTTACTTCGGTATCACATACACTAAAGTGGGAACGATACAGAGAAGATTAGCATGGCCCCTGGCGCAAGGATGACACGCACAATCGTGAAGCGTTCCTCATTTTTCATTATTTTTAACGATCATTATGCAGAAGAGGAGCAAAAATTCTGATCCGCGGAGAAAAAAAAGAAGTAATCTAGTCTTTCTCAGCCACTTAGAAAATGAATGGCTTTTAGTGTCGCGCTCCTGCCGCGTGGCCCCCTGGTGGGTGTTCCTTTGCCTGCGGGCATGCTTGGGGCCCCCCTCACTGTCTGGGGTTGGACGCTTGGGCGTATGTCGGCTCGGCCTGGTGGCTGCCTGGTGGGGCTCGGGTCTTCTGGTCCTATCGGGTCTGGCCGGGCCTGAGGGGTGGGCGTCCCCGGTGCCCGGGCCTCGGTGCCCGGCCCTGGGGCTACGTTGGTGCAGCGGGCTCCGGCGGGGGCCTGTGAATTTGTCGCTGTTGACCCCGGGGGGTCATTGTGTGTAGTCACTGGTGGGGCTTCTCCTGTTCTCCCCTTTGGTCGGATCTGGGGAGTTGGTGAGTGGCTCGTCCTGTTCGGGTGGCCCTGGGGACTCTGGGCTCGGGGTCCTTCTTGGGGTCTTGGGCTCTGGTTGCCCCTTTGCCTGCCTCGGGCCTTGGGGGGGGGGATCTCTGATGCCTCACGGTTGCTATTGAATGTTCTATTGGAGGAAACTTTTTCACTTATGCATGCTCACAACCACACGCAAATGGATGCAGGGATGTATATGTAGATATATGCAGATATGTAGATGGGTATATGAATGAATATGAATGTATATGTATGTATACTGTATATATATTTGTAGGTATGGTATGTATATTTATGGAAATCTACTGCAAGGTCATACATTTTATTACTCTTTATGCATGTGTTGCTGTGTTCTGTCATGTGCTTTGCAGGATTGCAGACTGAGGTTGGGTGTGTTTGCCTTGTGCTTTTTTGTGGATAATTTTTATTTATTTTTGTCTCACTTTCTGTCTTTCCTTTCCTTTCTCTCTATTATAAAAAAAATCATATTGGAGTGAGAGGATGGCTGTAAGGTGAGAAGGGAGGCCATTTTATAGAGGCCATCTATAAAAAATAAAAAATAAAAATGAATGGCTATTTGAGAAGCTGCTGCTCCTTTCAGCTGTTGTCCTGCTTGTTGTAGCTTTGGCTGCACCTGCATCATGAAGGACCCCACTCACCCAGCACACACTTTTTGCCCCGCTCCCCTCAGAAAGGGGACAAGTAGCTCTTGAACACATTTCAATCAAGCATTCAGCTTCGCCGTCCCCTCAGCCTGGAACAACTTACAGAAAGATCTGAAACTATCAACATTCATCTCTCCTGGATCCTTTATGTCAACCGTAGTAGAAAATGTCATCAAGAAACTTGACCATTGCAGATGTTTCTAACCACTACTTATCCAATATACATGTCATTGTTGGGTTTTTTTGTCTGCTTGTTTTGTATATAATGTATATAGAAATCTGTCATATCCTGTTGGTTTTGAACTGTCAACATCTGTTTACTGTGATTGTAGTTTTCTTTATTTTCTTTTTGATAAGTGCAAATGCCTATTGCCAATGTGACGTGTGCTGCTGACCACTTGACCAGGTCACCCTTGTAAAAGAGATCTCGATCTCAATGGGCTCTACCTGGTTAAATAAAGGTGATTGATTGATTGATTGATTGATTGAGAAAGGGGACAAGTAGCTCTTGAACACATTTGGAAGGAAACAAGTGAGATTTTAATATGGCCATGACCATTAGAGGAGATTGCCAGTTCAACTCCTGGTGGTGAAGGACAAGGGTCTGGTTTTAACCAGGCTAGTGACATGCAACATAAAGCACAGTTAAGTTGAAGAATATCAGGAACTGACCACTAGGGGTCGCTATAAAGCTGAACATTAGGAGCCATCATTTAAAACAAGATGAACCTGAAACACATCTGCATAAAGGGTTTAAATTTAATGAATTTAAATTTAATTTAATTTAATTTTTATGTTTTTTATATATATTTTCTAATTACATATATGTTAATTGTTGTATCTCATTATTATAAAATGAATAAATAAATAAAATTAATTATGGTTACACTGTTATTGGTGTGGGAGGCTTGGTGGCACAGTTGGTAGAGCTGCTGTCTCTCATTGCGAAGGTTGTCGGATCGAATCCCGGCCAGGAATTTCTGTTAATTTGCATGTTCTCTCTGTGCATGCATGGGTTTTCTCAAGACTGGTTTTCCTCCCTCAGCCCAAACACACATGTTAGGCTGATTGGTGACTCTAAATTGATGTAAGAGAGTGGTTAGTTTCATTAAATAAAATTATATAAGTTTTAAAAACTTTATTGAAGAAAGACAGCCATTGTGCACTTAAAAGAAAATTGGCAGAATGAAATTAAAGAAGTAAAGCGAAGGGAGCATATTTAAAGGATTATGCAGTTTGTACTGTAAAAGTTCATCTCGGGGTAGAGGAGAGCTGTCAGATGGTGTCAGGTTTCGTTTGACATCAGTTCCTTTTGGATCTGTGTCTTTGCACTCTGCGATGCCGTCTCATTAAACTGGACTCAGAAATACTTGTTGAAGCAGGAGATATTTTTCTGATGCAGACAGATGTAACCCTGCCATGATGAGGAAGGATTGTCTTCTACTTCAGACCCTCCTTTTCATCCTCAGTAAGTTGTTTCCATTTTGGATTTTAAATGAAAAAAGGCAGCCATCTTTCTCAACCAGCTTTTCTTTACTTTAATTTCATGATTGATTTCAGTGTTTTGTCTGCATCACAGATTGGAAACATTTGATCAAGTTTCCAAACATGTTAAATGTAGAAGTTATTTCTTTAAACACCTTAAGGCAGGGGTGTCCAGATGTTTTCATATTTGGGCCAAAACTAGATGAAAGGACTCATGGGCCACAAAAATGTGAATGTAACTCTCAACATGAACAATATTTTGGAGAAAGGACAAAAAATTACTCATTTTGGTGGAGAAATTTTTAAATTGTTGTACATCCAAAACATTAAAATCTCATAAACACTAAGCTTATATTTCTATTGAAATTATTTGATTTATTTGATTTGATGGGTGTATGTTTGTTGTTTTCTTAATCTGTTCTCAGCAACAAAAGCGTAATTTGAGTAAGTGTCCTTTTAAATGGGGTCGATCAGTTTTTTTGACCATGGACGGCCCAAAAGGCTGATTGAAGTTCTGAAAAACTGTCCAGCTGTCCGTTACTACAACAGATCCAAAGTAGTTTTGATAAAGTTGATCAACTCATATGTAGATGATACTACATTATACAGGTAGTCCACGAATTACGGCGATTCGGGGTTACGTCACGCATCTCATTAAAAAAAAATTATTCTTATTTTATGTGTTTAAATGTTCTTGATTTTATGTGCACAGCATTTTGTTGCAGCTGTGGTTGTTTTAAATGGCTTTATAAATAAAGTATTATTATTATTATTATTATTATTTAGAAGCCAATTTACGCAGTTTCCGCCAGTTTTCGGCAATGTCCGCCAGTTTTCGGCAGTGTCCGCCAGTTTTCAGCAGTGTCCGCCAGTTTTCGGTTAGCTTCGGTTAGCTCCGGCCTCGACAGCCGGCTTTGGACGGACTGTGTGTCCGATCAGAGGTTGCCTCGCTCGGATACATGAGCTGGAAACGCTTGGTGAACTCTGTGGACGTCTCAAGTGGAGGAACGGCCTCGCGGCCTCGGATGTTGCTGGGACCCCGCGCTAACATGCTAAAACTCGAAGGAATGGATTGGCGGACTCCGATGTTCGTGGGACCCCGAGCTAACATGCTAAAATGCGGACGAACGGCTTCGCGGCCTGGATGTTCGTGGGACACCGAGCTAACATGCTAAAACGCAAAGGAAGGGATTGGCAGACTCCGATGTTCGTGGGACACCGAGCTAAAATGCTAAAACGTGGAGGAACGGCTTCGCGGCCTGGATGTTCATGGGACACCGAGCTAACATGCTAAAACGCAAAGGAAGGGATTGGCAGACTCCGATGTTCGTGGGACACCGAGCTAACATGCTAAAACGCGGAGGAACGGCTTCACCAGCTCCCAGTAAGTTATTAACTCTTTTTTTCCCTTCATTATGGCTCCAAATGTACAGTACTGTATGTGTTTTTTGATAATTATGTAGGGTACTGTGTTAGGATAAGCGCAGTGCTTGGTAACTGTACAGTACTGTACATGTACGTGTATAAGTGGCGGCTAGTGTGTACTTCCGACTTATGGCGATTTTCGATTTATGAACAGGCGTAGGAACGGAACTCGTTCGTAAATCGGGGAGTACCTGTATTCGTTTAAAAAATGTCCAGTGTCCCACTTGATTATTTTATCAACTGCAGTATTTACCATACCATACCATACCATTTTATTTATAAAGCACTTTAAACAGGAACAAGTCCACACCAAAGTGCTGGACAAACAAACACGCAACAGGCAACACAGACAATGAAGTACAACACGAAAAACATAAAAACATTGCAGATCATAAATAAAACGATCCAATACAAATCAGCTGGCATTGAAAGCGATGGAGTAGTAGTGAGTTTTTAACCGGGATTTGAAAACCGAGAGGGAGGGGGCCTGTTTGATGAGCAGCGGTAACTCGTTCCAGAGTCTTGGGCCTGCTACAGAGAACGCCCTGTCACCCCTGCGCTTAAGGCGAGTTTCTGGAACTATTAAGAGTACCTGATCCTCTGACCTCAAAGCACGTGGAGGGACATATGGGTGTATCAGATCCGAGAGATAGGCGGGGGCGAGACTGTTCAGCGATTTGTAGACATACATGAGAATTTTGAATTGGATTCGAAGATGAACCGGTAGCCAGTGAAGGGAGGCCAAGACTGGTGTAATGTGCTCTCTTTTGCGTGTGCTGGTTAAAAATCGGGCAGCTGCGTTCTGAACCAGTTGTAATCGTGCAATGGTGGCTTGACTGACGCCAAACAGAAGTGAATTGCAGTAATCAAGCCTAGATGTAATGAATGCGTGAATCACTGTCTCCAGGTTGTTTTTGGATAATATGGGCTTCAGCTTAGACAGACGCCTCAGCTGGAAAAAACAGGATTTGACGATCATGTTTACATGACTGTTGAGTTTCATGGCAGGATCCATTATCACTCCCAGATTTGTGACTTTTTGTTTTTCGGACAGGGGTAGAGCAGACAGGTCAATGCAGTGGTTTGAGGTTGTGTCATTGGGAAGGAACAATATGGCTTCAGACTTCTTATCATTGAAGCTTAAGAAATTTAAAGCCATCCAGTCCCTGATGTCAGCCAGGCAGTCGAGCAGAGGTTGAATAGAGCCTGTACCATTTTGTCTTAGGGGGAAGTAAATTTGACAGTCATCAGCGTAGAAGTGGAAAGGTATATTGTGTTTCCGGAAAATAGCACCGAGTGGCAGCAGGTATAAGGAGAACAAGAGAGGACCCAGGATGGACCCCTGCGGAACCCCCCATTTAAGAGCCGCCACTGCAGAAGTAAAATCATTGATGGACACACAAAAAGACCTGTCAGAGAGGTAGGATCTGAACCAGTTTAGGGCTGATCCTGAGATGCCCACCCACTGCTCCAACCTAGCAATGAGGATCTCATGGTCGATGGTGTCGAAAGCGGATGTGAGGTCCAATAGGACAAGCAGCACAGAGTCACCAGTATCTGTGGATAGGAAGATGTCGTTAAAAACCTTCAGTAGGGCAGTCTCAGTGCTGTGGAGGGATTTGAAGCCAGACTGGAATAGCTCGGGGATAGCGTGATCCTCCAGGAAGCACTTTAGTTGGGACTCAACTATTTTCTCTAGAAGTTTAGAAACAAATGGGAGTCTGGAGACAGGCCTGAAATTGGATAATACTGACGGGTCGAGGTTTGGTTTTTTCAGGAGGGGTTGAACAGCAGCATGTTTTAATGATTTTGGCACCACACCCGAGGATAGACTGCTATTTACAATCGAGAGAATGGAGGGACCTAGAGTGTGAAAAACCTCCTTTAGAAGCCGAGGGGGGACCACATCGAAGGGGGAGCCAGATGGTTTCAGGCTGCACATGACCTGCTCTAGAGAGGACAGAGAGACTGGTTCAAAATGGTCACAAACAGCAACAGATTGAGGTGGGATGGATGGATCGTGAGATGGAGGAGAAATGAGAGCCCTGGTGGTTGCGATTTTATCTAAAAAGAAATGTTGGAAGTTCTCGCACAGCTCAGTCGAGGCTTCCATGGGTGATTGTTCAGTGAGGTGGAGAACAGAGTTTAGGGTGGAGAACAGAACTCGAGGGTTACGAGAGTTTGCAGCAATGATATCAGAGAAGTATTGTGATTTAGCAGTTTTCACTGCTTTCTGATATCGGCGCCAGCTCTCTTTTACCATCTCAAAAGAGACCTGCAGTCTGTCTTTTTTCCATTTCCTCTCCACCTTTCGGCATTGTATTTAACAAAGTTTTATGAAGCTTTATCCTAAAATCTCCTTTCTGGTAGAAATCA
>JBBPBX010061249.1:7761-21182 GCA_038048925.1 Garcialebias charrua | reverse complement strand
CCTTGCTGTTCGCTCGGTTTTCAACTCGCTCGGTTTTCAACTGTCAAGTCTTTTCTCCAACCAGTGCTGATCCGACTTGAAAGATCCAGGAAGAAGGTAGACGTAGGCTCAACTCACTTCATCAACTTTATTAATTTCTTTCACAGATGGTTCTACAGCAGTAGCAGCAGAATCAGTAGAATGAGTAGAATGAATAGACAATGAATAGGATGAATAGGTTGAAAACCTCAAACTACTGTGTTGTTTACCATAAGTTTGCTTCTAGACTCAAAAACTGACAGGTTTATTGAAACTGCTACTCACCGGTGCGTGTCTACCTTCCTTCATGCACTGGCACTTATTGTGACAAAGAACCACACACCTGCATTAAGACACTAATCAGCATCACAGCAGCTACAGCACAGTTTTAGGCTAGAGCTCCCCCTCTGTCTGATCTATGTAATCTAACAGAAAATAAAGGTTGAAAGAAAAATGAGTTCAAATGAGGTGCAATTAAAAAGTCAAAACTGTCATTTGACACAACAGTGACATCTAGGGAGTTTTGATCACATCATCCAACACCTTAAACAGAAAAACATGGCTTTGTTTTATATATATGTAGCACCTCTGCACACTTTATGCTGAAAACCTAAAATGGAGGGTGCTTGGGTTCGGTATCAATCTGGTACCCCAATCGGTGTGCAGCACCAATGACCTAGTTTAATACAAATAGGACCCAGAGAAACAGTGTAATTTGAGGCAAAATGATTCAGCCTTAATTTATTAAACTAAATAACCTAATAGTGAGTGACAGGAAGTTTAACTAGTCACCACCATAAACTTTATAGCCGGAAAACTCTTAAAATTTAAACAAAATACCTCTTCACATAAGGCAGAACAAAAGGAATATTACAGGTCTCTTTTTTTTTCTTTTCACCAAAGAACAACAGTAAATGTCCATGTACTGTACATCAATATACACAGTCCTGTACAAAAAGTAACCCAGTCAATTTATTACTCACAACCTCCAGAAGAGTGGGAAAAACGTTGCAGGCCTGTTACAAAAACCCAGAGTTTTTGTAATCCCAGAGGAAACTTTGAGAACGTTGCAATTCACTCGTCCTCTTCTTCTCCCACGTCCATTGAACGCAGCAGCAGAGCCCGCGAAACTGAAACTCCTCAACTCAAAGCTCGCCAGGACTATTTGCGTCTGTATCCTCTCGTCCCTCCCTTCGCGTCGACCAAGCTCCTCCAACTTTGTCTTAAATTTGTCCTCACCAAGGCGTTTTGTCCAACTTTCTCCCTCTTGAGTCTGTATCTTCTCACTCTTTCCTCTGCTCGTCTGCCCGGCTCGGTTCTGGATCAACCCGGTTCGTCCCGCCTTCCTCTTCCCTCTTCACCAATCACGAGTCACGCACTGGACGAGCAGTCCCAGTGACCAATCAGGTGGCTCACCTACTGGACGAGCAGTCCCAGTGACCAATCAGGTGGCTCAACCAAATAAATACACAGTGCATCTTACGTCAAACTAATACTTCTTCCACATGCAATATTTACATAAAATAATGCTCAATTGATTTACAAAATACAGTTTTATTTACTTAGTAACTATATTTACCTTTAATATTATTTAAATATTAAAGTAAAGAGAAATACAAGTGTATTTCTTTCAGAAACAAGAATATGAAAAACCCATAACTGTCATCAATGTTATGCATTAGTAAATAAATGTTTACTTTTAATATATTTGTGTCTTGTCTTGAATTATGTAAGACTTCTATTAACCTCATTGTTACCTTGTAGAAACCTCAGTTTATCCACTGGGCTACATCTTCCCCCTGCTAGAAGATTTTGATGTCCTCATCAAATCAAAAGTTAGACAACTAACAGAGGCTAACATTAAAACTAGTTTTAATGAGAACTTAACCTTGAACATGTTTCACACATGGCCAGGGGGTGACACCAGAAGGTATGGCAAAACTGGCTTCTGGGGACTTGGTAGGTTCCACTTCCCACCAACACTCCATGGCTGAAGACTGTCACTGGCTGGTCAGAAGGCTTGCCGAGTTCATCGTAGGTCAATCGAACTACAGGTCGAACAATTCTCCTTGATCTTTCAGCAGGCATACGTACTGAGTTGAGGTCTGTTTCCTCCACTAGGTCATCAAGTGCTGGAGCAGGGATAGTGGCGTCGTCTGAGTAGGTACTAGGAACTGCCTCTAACTCTCCCAAGTCTTGGACTGATCTTGGTTGGTCAGTTTCACTGGTGGTGAGCCTAGATAATCTGTTGGAAAACTCTGGATGAGTTAGCAGTCCATCCAAGTCAACTCCCAATGGTTTGGATAAGTATACTTCCTCGTACTCTGAGTCTGAGTACATTTCCTCATCCCTGTGGGAAGACCTTTGGAGTCCACTTTCCCTTTGTAGTTGTGCTCTTGTCATACATCTCTTTGGTGGTTCTGTCTCACTATCATCCAATGGAAGTCTCACAAGGTATCCAATAGGCAACAAGTGATTCCGATGAACCGTCTTCTCTGGACCTCCACCTCGTTCAGGTTTAATTGTGTAAACAGGGAGATTGGGTAATTTATCCACAACAAGGTAAGGCATAGGTCTCCATTTGGTTTTCAGCTTTTGTTTTCCTGTCACACCAAAGTTTTCCAGTAAGACTCTGTCACCTTTTTCCAGAACTTGTTCTTTCACATGCTTATCGTGAGCTACCTTGTTCCGTTTATGGTTCTTGTCAGCGGTCTCTGTCGCCAAGTTGTAAGCTCTCTCAAGATCTTTCTTCAGCTTGGTGACATACTGATGGTAGGAGACAGACTTTTGACTTTCATCCGACACACCAAAGCAAATGTCTATTGGTAGCCGAGCCTCTCGTCCAAACATTAACAAGTAAGGCGAGTATCCTGTTGCTTCATTTTGAGTGCAGTTGTAAGCGTGAACCAACTGACTTATCTTTTGACTCCACTTGTTCTTTTGCTTCGGCTCAAGGGTTCCAAGCATCGATAGAAGTGTACGGTTGAATCTTTCGGGCTGGGGATCTCCTTGCGGATGATAGGGAGACGTTCTTGACTTACGGATCCCAAGCATCTTTAAGAGGTCTTTGATCAGTCTACTTTCAAAATCCCTCCCTTGGTCTGAATGTATTCGTGCTGGGAGTCCATAATGCACGAAGTAACGCTCACAAAGAATCTTTGCCACCGTGGCAGCCGTTTGATCCTTAGCCGGGAAGGCTTGGGCATACCGCGTAAAATGATCTGTCACAACTAGGATGCTGGAAAACCCCTGCGAGTCTGACTCAAGTGATAGAAAATCGATGCACACAAGGTTGAGCGGGCCTTGACTTATCTGATTTAAAGGAGCAGCTCGTTGCGGAAGTGATTTACGAGTGATGCATCTTCCACAGTTTTTTACATATTGCTCAACCTGAGCTCCCATCTTGGGCCAATAGAACCTGTCACGGACAAGTCCAAGAGTTTTTTCCACTCCCAGGTGCCCAGATTCGTCATGGAGTGATTTTAACACCATGGAGACATGTTCTGTAGGGAGCACTATCTGGTGAATTTCATCTCCAGAAGATCTCTTAACTTTTCTATAGAGCAAACCCTCTTTGATGACAAGTTTACTTGCCTCTCTGTTTAGCAAGTTAGCCACAGTGTTATCCCCTGGTGAAAATGGCGTGCCCTGCCAAAGTGATTGCTTAATGGGAGCGATTGCTGGGTCTGCATCCTGGGCTTGAATGATATCGTTGTGGCTAAGTCGCATCAAACAACCCAGATCGAGGCGAACTGGATAAGCGTAGCAGGCAGGAATGCCTTCAGGGGAAACTCCTAGAGACTCTGCCACTGTGATTGTCTCGTCACAAACTTTCGGTGTGTTGATCTGCTTACACAATGCTTTGACACTTTCAGGTGGCACAGTTTGCCAGTCTTTATCTTCTGTTGGTAAGGGGTTTCGTGATAGCGCATCAGCGTCGATGTTGTGAGCCCCTAATCTGTACTGCAATGTGAAATTGTATGTTGAAAGGGCAGAGAGCCAGCGATGACCAGTGGCATTGAGCCTAGCTGTTGTGAGAATATATGTTAAAGGATTGTTATCCGTTTGTACTTTAAACTGAGCTCCATACAAATAGTCATGGAATTTGTCAACCACAGCCCACTTTAGAGCCAAAAACTCAAGTTGGTGCACCGGATAGTTTTTCTCAGATGCACTCAGCTTCCGGCTTGCGAAAGCCACAGGTCTCAATCCTTCAGGGTGTTCTTGATTCAGGACTGCACCCAGGCCATGCAAACTGGCATCTATGTGGAGGGTATAAGGTTTGGATGGGTCAGCAAACGCCAGTACAGGAGCATTTGTGAGGCAGTGAATGATCTGTTGAAATGCCTCACTGCACGACTGATCCCATCGATTGCCGAAAGGCTCGTTAACCCTGTAGTAGGTTTTGCTTGTCCCTTGATTACCCTTACTTTTCTTTTGTGTGGGAGGATATCCTTTGCATAGTTCAGTAAGGGGTCGGACGATGATGGAATAGTTTTTTATGAATCGCCGATAGTAGCCACAGAATCCAAGGAACGACTGCAGAGAAGAGAGATCAGTTGGCTGCTTCCACTGGGTTACAGCTTCCACCTTTCGGGAGTCGGTAGCAATACCATGCTCAGAGACAATGTGACCAACATAGGTAACTTGTGAACAACAAAACTGGCACTTGTCAAGGGACAGCTTTAGTCCAGCCTCCTCAAGGCGTGTTATAACCTTAAGCAGCCTCTCTTCATGCTCTTCAAGGGTTCTGCCAAACACAATCAGATCGTCCAGGTACACTATGACCTCCAGCAGATGCATATCTCCCACGGCTTTCTCCATAAGCCTTTGGAATGTTGCAGGAGCCCCGGTTATGCCCTGCGGCATCCGTTCAAATTGATAGAACCCCAGAGGACATATGAAGGCTGTTTTTTCCTTGTCCTCTTCGGCCATAGGGATCTGATAGTAGCCACTGCGGAGGTCTAAGACAGAAAACCACTTACTGCCCGTCAGACAGTCTAATGCATCGTTGATCCGTGGCACAGTGTACTGGTCTGGGATTGTTCTGCGATTTAAGGTTCTGTAGTCTACACACATCCGCAGTTGACCATTCTTTTTGCGGGCGAGGACAATGGGAGAAGCGTAGGGACTTCTTGATTCCTTTATGATGCCTGCTGCAAGCAACCCTTGAAGGTGACGCCTGAGATCATCCAAATCGGCTGGAGCAATGCGGCGAGAACGCTCCCGGAAGGGGGTACTGTCAGTTAGGCGGATATGATGCTCCACACCCTTGGCCAAACCTACATCCCATTCATCAGTTGAAAACACATTGGAATGCTGTGACAGCTTGTGTTGTAGTCTTTCTTTCCATTCTTTGCTGATCGCAATGTCACCAAAGTGGAACAAAGACGGGTCAATGGGGGGAACAGTATTGACCTTCGTTCCTGGGGCATCCATCACCATGTCAGCTATATACAGGTGAGCAATAGTGGTGCCCACTGGAATAGCTGTCTGCTTTAATGACTCATTTTGCAGTAGCACCAGAAAACTGTTCTTATCTAGGATTTTAGAGAACAGTACTGTTGGCGGGACCAATACACTTGGTGGAAGAGCAGGTGAGGTAGCACGTTCAGTTATTAGTATGCTGTCTTCTACTTCTCGATTCTCTTTGACTTTACAAATGGCAATGTGCTCTGTGCCAGCAGGAATGATTAGGGGGCCCGGCCCTGTCCACTTTACATCAGCCACAGGTAAGTCTTTAGTATATCTAGTGAGCTCTGGTTTATGGACCGATAAAGAACTTTGTTCCTGCACTTGGACCCTGGCTGAGTGGGCGTGCTCTAAACCTTTTGCTTCTGGGTTCGAGTTGATAGGTTGAATCCCTTTGACATTTGTACCGACCAAGACTGGTACGGTCTCGGAACAACGTGGGTCAGGACACACTAAGGCAAGAACAGGGACGGACTTGAGTTTTTTGGACTTTGATTGCCTAGGAAGCTCCAAATCAATATGAATGTAACCCTTGAATGGGTAGCTGCTCTCTGATTCACTGAGACCCCATATGGCTAGACCAGTAACTGGATGGAGTGGGATGTGCGACAGGTGTTCTGAGTACCAACTGTCAAAGATGATAGTTACTTGGGACCCACTATCCATCAGAGCAGTACAAAGCTTGCCATTGATTTTGACTTTGGCAATAGAAGGAGGTCCAATTAATCCCTCTGGCAAACTATTTGTCCGTACCATGGTAACACTTCTCCTTACATTTGCATTAGTGGGTTTTGTTCTTGCATTGCGGTTTTGTTTCTGGTTTGTCCTTTGTTTTCTTTGCGCCTGTATCAGCTTCTGTATTACTTTGGGGTAGTTCTCTGGGGCTGTGCATTTAGTTGAAAAATGTCCATCATCCCCACACCGATAACAGAAGAAGTCACTCGGGTCCCTTGATGTGAAAGTTCTTTGGGGAACTGGATTTGACTCAAGTTCATCGTGGGGTGGCGCTGTAGCAGGGCTGTAACTGGGCTGAATGGACAGAACAGATACTTGCTTTCTGAGCTTTACAACTTCTTCTCTTAAAGCTTGCAGGCCTTTATCCTCTTCAGTCTCTTTCAGTGTGTTGACTGTGGGCTCAGAGGTTGCAGCAGCATTACTTGGCAGGAATGACGAGGTGGTAAATTCACTCACTTGTGTTCGGAGCCGTTGTATTTCAGCTTTTATATCTTTTATCTCTTTGTCTGGTATTGCAGTGGTACTTTTAGCATACACGGCTTTGGGAGGTTGTAATCTACGACGTGAAGCTTCGTGTTCCTCTTCAAGCCGTATTTCATTCAGCAACTGTAAGAATGAAGGGGGATTTTTCCGGCGTTCTCTCAGTCGAAGATTTAAAATCATTAGATCTGACCGAGTGCCTCCTTTAATGAGCTGGTCTAGACGTGCTTGGTTGGCGGTAGCCGACTGCAGACCACCCTTTTGGACAACTTTATTGAGAACTCGTTCCATGCGTCTCAGGAATTCGGAGAGGGTCTCACTTGGTTGCTGGCATAGCTGTCTGAATGTGAAGTATAAGTCTTCTCCTGTTTCAGGTGTACCAAACGTGTTCTCCAATATTTCGAGGTACTCCATAGCGGTTGCATCAGGGTTATTGAAGCGAACAGCTTGCAATATTTCTAGAGCTGGACCCTTCACACTTTCCATGACTCTCATTTTCATTTCTCTTTCAGGTCGATCAGACTCCTCGATCATTAACCTTGCTTGTTCAATCCAGTTCTCCAATGTTTCCTCCCCTGGAGGTGTGGGTCGCACTCCAGAGAAAGTGCGCAGACGTCTGTAAGGGCTACTCTCACTGCTTGAACGGAGATTAGTCATTTGAAGGACTTCGCCAACTGCTCTGATGATGGCTTCAGGGGTGGATGTTTTAAATGAGGGATCTTGACCGGAGTCTGCAAAAGATTTACTTCCATTTCCAGGGTTTTGTGGTTCATTTTCCTCTTCTGAAGGTCCAAAGATTCTCCATGGCTCATCAGATCCTTCTGATAAGATGTCCGGCGGGCAGGCTTTAGCATTGACTTTCTGCCTACACTCACATAGCACAGTTAAGCTTTGAGTCTGTGGATCATACATCCGACCTCTCACCTTAACCCGACCAAGTGCCTTGATTGACTGTAGAGTTTCTTCAATGACATTCACCTCTGCCTCTTCTGGGACATCCTTGACCAGTATGGCATACTCTGGGTCAATACCTTCACCCTTACACCAGTGCCTCAACTGAGCCATTCCCCTGACCTTTGCTATAAATCTCTACAGAATTAGTGCTTAGTTAGGTTAGTTTAAGCAAAATGAGCAATATTATTATTATTATTTATTTTTTTAGGTTGATTTAAGTGAACACCTTTAGATCAATAAAACATTTTACGTTTTGCTTACATTCATTTTTTCTGTATACTGTATATATTTTTTATTTTTTTCTCTGGGTCAGACAAACTTTTTTTTTTTTTCACTAATTTTTTCCCCGTACGGGCCACCACTTTCTGTAGCACCTCTGCACACTTTATGCTGAAAACCTAAAATGGAGGGTGCTTGGGTTCGGTATCAATCTGGTACCCCAATCGGTGTGCAGCACCAATGACCTAGTTTAATACAAATAGGACCCAGAGAAACAGTGTAATTTGAGGCAAAATGATTCAGCCTTAATTTATTAAACTAAATAACCTAATAGTGAGTGACAGGAAGTTTAACTAGTCACCACCATAAACTTTATAGCCGGAAAACTCTTAAAATTTAAACAAAATACCTCTTCACATAAGGCAGAACAAAAGGAATATTACAGGTCTCTTTTTTTTTTCTTTTCACCAAAGAACAACAGTAAATGTCCATGTACATCAATATACACAGTCCTGTACAAAAAGTAACCCAGTCAATTTATTACTCACAACCTCCAGAAGAGTGAGAAAAACGTTGCAGGCCTGTTACAAAAACCCAGAGTTTTTAAATCCCAGAGGAAACTTTGAGAACGTTGCAATAGACCTTTTACCAGTTGACGTCATCACGCAAAGCTCGCCTGAAAC
This sequence comes from Garcialebias charrua, assembly GCA_038048925.1. Taxonomy (NCBI): domain Eukaryota; kingdom Metazoa; phylum Chordata; class Actinopteri; order Cyprinodontiformes; family Rivulidae; genus Garcialebias; species Garcialebias charrua. The sequence goes on along the minus strand of JBBPBX010061249.1, from coordinate 12,621 downwards.
GAGCGTTCTGATTGGACGGCAAAAAGCCCTAACCGGATGCAGGGGCTCAGCAAGGGGCCGAGGAGCTTCGTAATGATAGCGAGTTGTAATTTAGAAGCTTGTTTTCTTAAAATAGTGAACAACCGCTGGTCAAAACGCCTGAACATTGTGCCGCGGACACGAGAGGAGGAAACCGCACGCCCATACACATTGTCTTAGACAGGGTTGCTTTTTTGGCTACAGATGAACCGTGCGCGCGGCGGGGCTGCCTGAACCTTCACCCAGGCAGGAGCCACTAAGTCCCGGCTACACCTGATCCAGTGCGCCCTGGAGGTCCAGAACCGGCTGGACCCAGCCAGGAGCCACTAAGTCCTGGCTACAGATGAACCGTGCGCGCGGCGGGGCTGCCTGAACCTTCACCCAGCCAGGAGCCACTAAGTCCCGGCTCAAAAAATCATGCATTTACTGGTAGCTTAATGATTTTAGAAGATTCGGTTAACGGTTGGCTTATCAAACGTTTTGACATTCCACTCACCTGCTCTTCAGTGGGGCCGAAGGAAGAATCTCCTTGCATGTCGCAGGTCGAAACAGGCAGAAACCCCAACACACGCAGCGGAGACCGAAGAACAACGCGGTCTCGTCGAACTAGCTAGCTGCTGCTAGCTTAGCAGCTGTCCAGTAGCATTCCGCTGCGGGAGATCGTTCTCCGCCCTGTCTGTTTCCCATATCCAAGATGTAATGTAGGAACGTAATCCACGGAGCTTGGATCATTAATGTCCATGCCAGATAAAAAACGCACACACGTTGATGCTTCGTGCCGGGGTGAAATCCTGCCTGTACCGGCCGGCGGTGGTACTGGTTTGCTCCACATCTTCCTTCTTTTAGTCGCTCTACTCGACTTTCCCAGAGGGACGTTGTAAAACGAACAAGTCTCACCTTCTTCTTTTACTCGTTGAAGTTGCCTGGAACAATTATAAACACAATAAAAGTCTTATTTCTCCACCGCGACCGTTGCCAGTAACGACAACACTCCAGTTGCGTGCCCGTGCTTCCGGTTGAGTCTCGAAAAATGCGAGTGCGCATGCGCGATGACGTCAACTGGTAAAAGGTCTATTCACTCGTCCTCTTCTTCTCCCATTGAACGCAGCAGCAGAGCCCGCGAAACTGAAGCTCCTCAACTCAAAGCTCGCCAGGACTATTTGCGTCTGTATCCTCTCGTCCCTCCCTTCACGTCAACCAAGCTCCTCCAACTTTGTCTTAATTTTGTCCTCACCAAGGCGTTTTGTCCAACTTTCTCCCTCTTGAGTCTGTATCTTTTACTTTTCATCTGCTCGTCTCCCCTCGGTTTCTGCATCAACCGGTTCGTCCCACCTTTTTCTTCCCTCTCCACCAATCACGAGTCACGCACTGGACGAGCAGTCCCAGTGACCAATCAGGTGGCTCACCTACATGACGAGCAGTCCCAGTGACCAATCAGGTGGCTCAACCAAATAAATACACAGTGCAGCTTACGTCAAACTAATACTTCTTCCACATGCAATATTTACATAAAATAATGCTCAATTGATTTACAAAATACAGTTTTATTTACTTAGTAACTATATTTACCCTTAATATTATTTAAATATTAAAGTAAAGGAAAATACAAGTGTATTTCTTTCAGAAACAAGAATATGAAAAACCCATAACTGTCATCAATGTTATGCATTAGTAAATAAATGTTTACTTTTAATATATTTGTGTTTTGTCTTGAATTATGTAAGACTTCTATTAACCTCATTGTTACCTTGTAGAAACCTCAGTTTATCCACTGGGCTACATAATATATATTTTTTTAATCTTTGTTGTTGTAACATCAGCTCATAACACAGGGAACTTACAGTTCTTGAAAATTTAAAACAGGTGAATCCTATTATAACAAGTTGAGTACAACCAAACCACAGATGTTCTAAAATGTATAATTTTCTGTTAAACTTACAACTTTTCAATAGTTTGTCAATTTTTTAAATTATATTTGAATTCTCTCTGACCATCTTAAATGGAGATTCTAAAAAAATATTCAATTCAGTTCAAATGGATCACGAGTTCGTCTTTCAGTTTAATATAGTTCAACAAAGACGAAGCTGGAATAAGACTTCAGGAAATTATCCTTTTTGTTTTTAAAGCAACATCAGAACATTTTCACCCTCAGAATAAAAATTTAAAACTAAAACCATACAGTTCTTAAAACAACGTAACAGGTGTACCACAATATTAATGACAACATAAATGTCAATCACTGCCCTTCTACAGGTTAAATACAGCCAAACCACAGAAGAAGTTAATTAGAGAAATAAAATCAGGAATTTGAGCCAAATTTTTATTTTTCTCTGCTAAACTGCTGAAGTCATTTAAAATATTCTCCTGTGATTTCAGGATGTTTGTAGTTTGCTACACAGAATCATTTTACTATGGTAAATGGTAAATGGAGCTTATTTATATAACGCTTTCCAACCCCCTATGAGAGACCCCAAAGCGCTTTACAATACCAACCATCCACCCATTCATACACACATTCATACACCGGTAGCGGCAGACTGCCATGCAAGGCGCCATCCAGTCCTACCGGGAGCAACTCGGGGTTAAGTGTCTTGCCCAGGGACACAACACATGGTGTGGGGAACAGGGATTCGAACCTCCAACCTTCCGATTGGGAGACGACTGCCATTACCACTACGCCACGGCCGCCCCACTATAATCTACAGACAAAATTTAAATTGAAAATGTACTGTACAGTATTTTCAAAATCATATCAGGTTTTAACTTTTGTTCTTCAATTTAAAAACTCCTTTTGAAACTGTATTAGGTTCTATTCTTTTTAATTTGCTGATGTTGGTTCATTTGTTCATGTTCTGATGTTCATGTTTCTCATTTGAAGGTTCTGGGGGAGTATCCACGTTGCCAATGAGTCTGTTCTGCTGGTTCCTGGGACACCCCCCACACAGAGCTGGAGGCGTTTAACATCAATAAGTACTGGAAAGTTCATCTGTGAGCGTGACGCTCTGATTTTGTCCACTTAGTTTTAACAGTTTTCTTCTTTTTCTTCATGTTTCCAGAACTTCTGTTTGTTTCTGTGTGATCAGATTTGTTGTTAAAAACTGAGATTTGGTTTCTTCTGATGTAAACAGCTGAGACACAGATTGTTCAGTTTCATTTATGTTTTTGCAGCGAGTCATAAGCGACAACTATGATGATTATAAATTTTAAAAAAATGATGAAATATAGAATAACAACCTTTTAAAATGTCTGTGATGTAGCATTCACTGGTTAGGGAGATATTTTACTTTTGTTGTTGTAAATATTCATCTAAAATGTTAATGTAATTTGGATTGACATATATCTGAAACTATTTTTAAGCATATTAAAAATCCTATTAAAAGTTTTCTGTCACTCTGCTCTTCCTCTACAGCATCACTGAATCATTTCAACACTTTCTTCTGCTTCCTCTTCACTTCAGACTCAGTTGTAGACTTTTAATTTCTGCAGCAGCTGAACACGACTGACGGGTTGGAGGTTTTGGTGTTACACAAACTGCTGAAGAATTTGTTACAAAACTGTAAAAAAAAAATGTCTGTCTCTTCTCTATCTTTGTGTAAAAGTCTGTCTTATTTTATCCTGAAGATAAATAAATGTTTACTGGAAAATAAAAGTTACTCAATTTTAATGCAATAAATGTAATGCATGTTAAAGTATGTAAAAAATATTGTGTTGCATCATTCCACCTGCAGAAAGATGTTACTTTATGTTTAAATCTGACATTGTTCTCGTTCTAAGATATCAACAAATAAAAAGTTACATTAAGCTTTAAGTTTTTTCACTCTTCTTTCAAATTAAACAAAGTGTGACCCAGAAAGAAAGATGAATCTATGAACTTTTAAGTTACAGAACTACTTTAGCGTTGAAAAAGTCTGCTTCTCTGAAATGAAACGCTGAAGCTCGCCTCTGAATGCTAATGTGGTTCAACGTGTCATTCACTGAAACTTTAGGTTTGTTAGCAGCCAGATTCTAAAAGTCTAAAGTTTGTGATAATAAAGACAGTGAGTGAATCTGTCATCAGTACCAGGAACGCTGGTTTGAGAGAGGAGTGAAGGAAGCCATCTTTGTGAAGAGAAACCGTCCATCATCAAACAGGGCCGGAGCCTCCATGTTCAACTGTCCCCCTCCTACAAGGCTGTTATTGCTATGGTAAATGGAGCTTACTTATATAGAGCTTTCCAGCCCCCAGCTGTGACCCAGAAAGAAAGATGAATCTATGAACCTCTAAATTAAATTAATAAAAAAATTAATCAACTTTTTTTAGTTTAACTCAGCCTCCTGTAGCAAGCAGCCATCAGGGCTGCAAAAACAATGTTTAGGCTGATGGTCCTCCTTTTTTAATGTGAACAGCTAGTTCTGGATGTCACCAGCAAACTGGTTGATCCACTATGAGAAGGTGCTATTTATAAGACTGAGTATGTTGCATCTCCTCAGACTGAAGAAGACTTTTTAGATAAAAGAGGAAATGTTTCAACAAAGAGGAATCCATCCAGAGGACCTGAGGCAACCTTGTTGGATTATCTAGTCTGTGGTTGACTTTAAGAGCGGCTTGAAGACCTTTCTTTTCGACCGAGCATACTCTACCTCCTCATGATTCTACTTTTGATCTTAGCTGATATTGTTATTGATTTTAATTGTTTTATTATTTGTTTTATTGACATTTAATTCTGTTGCTCCTTGTAGCACTTTGAGATTTTCATTAATGAAAAGTGCGTTATAAATTGAATTCATTATTATTATTATTATTATTATTATTATTATTATTATTATTATTATTATTATTATTATTATTATTATTATTATTAT
>JBBPBX010061248.1:8174-21182 GCA_038048925.1 Garcialebias charrua | reverse complement strand
TGGGATCACCTGCCATGCAGTGGGCTTTCCGAGTGAGGCGTTTGCTGTGTAAGTCCTGCAGTGAGGGGAAGGAGGTGCCGACTATCTTCTCAGCTGCTCTCACAATGCGCTGGAGGCTCTTGCGGCAGGATGCAGTACATGCACCAAACCACACAGTGATGCAGCTGGTCAGGACACTTTCTATGGCACCTCTGTAGAAGGTGCTCATGATGGGGGTTGAAGCTCCAGCCCTTTTCAGCTTGCGGAGAAAGTAGAGACGCTGGTGAGCCTTCTTTGCCAGTGCTGCAGTGTTCCTGCTCCAGGACAGGTCCTTTGAGACGTGCACTCCCAGGAACTTGGTGCTGTCTACTCTCTCCACTGCGGTGCTGTTGATGGTCAGAGGGGCATGTTGGGCATCCCTCTTCCTGAAGTCCACAACAATCTCCTTTGTCTTCTCCACGTTGAGAGTGAGATTGTTGTGTCCGCACCACAAGGCCAGGCGGCTCACCTCGTTCCTGTAGTCCGTCTCATCGTTGTTGCTGATGAGACCCACCACTGTTGTGTCGTCCGCAAACTTGATGAAGTGGTTGGAGCTGTATGATGGTGTGCAGTCGTGTGTTAGCAGGGTGAATAGAAGGGGGCTCAGCACACATCCTTGTGGGGCCCCTGTGTTCAATGTGATGGTGCTAGATGTGTTACTCCCGACTCGTACTGTCTGTGGTCTCCCGGTCAGGAAGTCTAGCAGCCAGTTACACATTGAGGTGTTCAGCCCCAGACTGTCCAGTTTAAGGATGAGCTGTTGGGGGATGATGGTGTTAAATGCCGAGCTGAAGTCGATGAACAACATTCTAACATAGGAGTCCTTCGTGTCCAGATGTGTGAGAGCTGTGTGAAGGGCAGAGGAGATGGCATCGTCGGTTGAGCGATTAGGTCGGTATGCAAATTGGAAGGGATCCAGGGAGTCAGGGAGGACAGATGTGATGCTTTTCATGACTAGCCGTTCAAAGCACTTCATCAGGATGGGGGTGAGTGCTACTGGGCGATAGTCATTGAGGCATGCGGGCGTTGCCTTCTTCGGGACAGGGATGATGGTGGTGGCTTTGAAACAGGTGGGGACGATGGCCTGGCTCAGTGAGATGTTAAAGATGTCCGTGAAGACCGCTGCGAGTTCCCCTGCACAGTCCTTCAGCACACGACCAGGTATGTTGTCAGGACCAGAGGCCTTCCGGGCGTTAATCTTGATGAATGATCGCCTTACGCTGTCTGAGGACAGCGTCAGCACCTGGCCATCAGGAGAGGGGGGGAGTTTATGTGCTGGTGTGCTGTTACTTGCCTCGAACCGAGCAAAGAACTCATTCAGTTCATTCAGCGCAGAGGCTGAGCTGTCACAGGTCTGGGGGGGTGGTTTGTAGTTTGTGATGGTCTGTATTCCCTGCCACAGACTGCGTGTATCCCTGCTGTCCTTGAAACGGTGAGCTATTTTCCCAGAATACTGCCTCTTTGCCTTTCTGATGCCCCGGTCCAGGTTGTTTCTGGCTGCCCTCAGGCCCACCTGATCTCCCGCTTTGAAGGCAGCATTCCTGGCTTTCATGAGTCTGTGAACCTCAGCTGTCAGCCATGGCTTCTGGTTAGCCCGTCCTGGACTGGTTCAAATCTTTCCTCTCCAATAGGCTGGAATGTGTTAGTCTTGGCAACGCCACGTCCCAGACAGTTTGTGTCTCCTGTGGTGTCCCTCAGGGGTCGGTTCTGGGGCCCCTGCTGTTTTCCCTTTACATGCTGCCTTTAGGTCAAATTATTAATCAGTTCAACATTTCTTTTCACTGTTATGCCGACGATACACAGCTTTACATCAGGACTGGAGCATCCTCATCTTCCACCTTGTCATCTCCATCTTCACTCACTGCCCTCTCTGCCTGCCTGGAGGCAATTAGGGCATGGATGAATCAGAACTTTCTTCAATTAAACTGCTCCAAGACTGAGGCCATACTGATTGGCACCCCTCACCAGGTACAAACATCTCCTATAACAAGACTTTCCTTTTCTGGACAAGACATCCCCCTCTCCACCTCTGTTACTAATCTTGGAATAAAAATGGACTCCAATCTTACATTTGAAAATCACATTAAGCATCTGTTTAAAACTTGCTTCTTCCATCTTCGAAACATCTCCAGACTTCGCCCATCCCTAACTTTTTCCGATGCTGAGAAGCTCGTCCATGCTTTTGTCTCCTCCAGGCTCGACTACTGCAACTCCCTGTTTATTGGAATCCCTGGCAAAAACCTTCAGAAACTTCAATATATTCAAAACAGTGCAGCAAGGATCTTGTTGAGAGTTCGTAAATTTGAACATATTACGCCCATTCTCCATAACCTTCATTGGCTTCCTGTCGCCTACAGAATTCAGTACAAAACTGCTCTCATTACACATCAATGCTTACACGGAACTTCACCAGATTATCTGAAGGATATTCTCATTCCATACTCATCCACCCGTTCGCTGCGGTCACAGAACAGCAATCTCCTTCACATTCCGAGAACCAAATTAAGGACCATGGGAGACCGGGCTTTCAGTGTGGCTGCCCCCCGCCTGTGGAACTCTCTTCCTGACTGTCTAAGAGCCCCACAGTCTGTGGTTGACTTTAAGAGCGACTTGAAGACCTTTCTTTTCGACCAAGCATACTCTACCTCCTCATGATTCTACTTTTGATCTTAGCTGATATTGTTATTGATTTTAATTGTTTTATTATTTGTTTTATTGTCATTTAATTCTGTTGCTCCTTGTAGCACTTTGAGATTTTCATTAATGAAAAGTGCGTTATAAATTGAATTCATTATTATTATTATTATTATCCTGGTCACCAGTCTTCGGCCGGCTCTCGGCGCCGGCAGCTAACCTAAAATGGCGTCCGGTGTTCTACATTAATTTGTGACCGTCTAAACTGGAGACCTTCAAAGGCCCCCGTGACTGAACATAAAATGGCGTCCGGTGTTCTACATTAATTTGTGACCGTCTAAACTGGAGACCTTCAAAGGCCCCCGTGACTGAACATAAAATGGCGTCCGGTGTTCTACATTAATTTGTGACCGTCTAAACTGGAGACCTTCAAAGGCCCCCGTGACTGAACCTAAATGGCGTCCGGTGTTCTACATTAATTTGTGACCGTGTAAACTGAAGACCTACTTCTTGCTGCGCAAGATTGCGCAATCATGACAAAAAATGATCAGAAATGATCATTTTTATCATAATTATTATTTATAAAGCCTTTAAAACAACCACAGCTGCAACAAAGTGATGTACACATGAAATTAAGAACATTTAAACACAAAAAAATAAAAATTAAATAAAAATAAAAATCTTTTTTTTAATACAGTAATTTCATATTTTTATTAAATATGATACGTTCGTAGGTCCCGTTGTTCGTAGGTCAATGGAGTCGTAACTAGGGGGTTTGCTGTACTTATAATGCAGTGGTAAAGTACAATATTATATGTTTTAAAAAAAAGTTTACAAATGCTTATTGTGCTGCAAGGTATGAACTTGTTCTGAAATGTTTAATATAACAACTCTAGATGAAATGTGTAGGTGAACAGGTTTGGCTCAATATTTGGCAACAAACTGGTCAGTTTTGTCCCTGTCACCATTAATTAATGCATAATACAGTAAACAGTTATTATTGATTTATGAAGTGTTTATAGAGGAATAAAATAAATAAAATAAATAAATGTCACATTTTTGTCATCTGTGTATGTTTCCCATACTTGACAGACGAAATTGGCCTCTGCATTTAACCCAACCACCACCAGGTGGTGCAGTGAGCAGCCGTAGTCAGCGCCCGGGGAGCTGGGGATAATAGCATATCTATAAACTGTTTATTAGCCATCTATAAGGGGAGTATTATTGTAAAGTGGTACTGAAAACAGCAACAAAGAGCTGACGGTGGGCTACGGTCCGGTAGACTACGGTCTGGTGGGCTCGGTCCTGTGGACTATGGTCCAGTGGATTATGGTCCTGTGGACTATGGTCCGGTGGATTATGGTCCTGTGGACTATGGTCCGGTGGATTATGGTCCGGTGGATTATGGTCCGGTGGATTATGGTCCGGTGGATTATGGTCCGGTGGATTATGGTCCAGTGGATTACAGTCCGGTGGATTACGGTTCTGTGGACTATGGTTTGGTGGATTATGGTCCGGTGGATTACAGTCCGGTGGATTATGGTCCAGTGGATTACAGTCCGGTGGATTATGGTCCGGTGGATTATGGTCCGGTGGATTATGGTCCGGTGGATTACAGTCTGGTGGATTATGGTCCAGTGGATTACAGTCCGGTGGATTATGGTCCGGTGGATTATGGTCCGGTGGATTATGGTCCGGTGGATTATGGTCCGGTGGATTATGGTCCAGTGGATTACAGTCCGGTGGATTATGGTTCTGTGGACTATGGTCCGGTGGATTACGGTTCTGTGGACTATAGTCCGGTGGATTATGGTCCGGTGGATTATGGTCCAGTGGATTACAGTCCGGTGGATTATGGTTCTGTGGATTATGGTCCGGTGGATTATGGTCCGGTGGATTACAGTCCGGTGGATTATGGTCCAGTGGATTACAGTCCGGTGGATTATGGTCCGGTGGATTATGGTCCGGTGGATTATGGTCCGGTGGATTATGGTCCGGTGGATTATGGTCCGGTGGATTATGGTCCAGTGGATTACAGTCCGGTGGATTATGGTTCTGTGGACTATGGTACGGTGGATTACGGTTCTGTGGATTATAGTCTGGTGGATTATGGTCCGGTGGATTATGGTCCGGTGGATTACAGTCCAGTGGATTACGTTCCGGTGGATTACGGTTCAGTGGATTACGGTCTGGTGGGCTCGGTCCGGTGGACTATGGTCCGGTGGATTACGGTTCTGTGGACTATGGTCCGGTGGATTACGGTTCGGTGGATTATGGTCCGGTGGATTATGGTTCGGTGGATTATGGTCCGGTGGATTATGGTCCGGTGGATTACGGTCCAGTGGATTACGTTCCGGTGGATTACGGTTCAGTGGATTACGGTCTGGTGGGCTCGGTCCGGTGGACTATGGTCCGGTGGATTACGGTTCTGTGGACTATGGTTCGGTGGATTATGGTCCGGTGGATTATGGTCCGGTGGATTACGGTCCAGTGGATTATGGTTCGGTGGATTACGGTTCGGTGGATTATGGTTCGGTGGATTACGGTTCGGTGGATTATGGTCCGGTGGATTATGGTTCGGTGGATTATGGTCCGGTGGATTATGGTTCGGTGGATTATGGTCCGGTGGATTATGGTCCGGTGGATTACGGTCCAGTGGATTACGGTTCAGTGGATTACGGTCTGGTGGGCTCGGTCCGGTGGACTATGGTCCGGTAGATTACGGTCCGGTGGATTACACAGACGAGTTCTCTGGTTTTTAAAATCCTGTTCTTCCTCTGGTGATGTCAGCTGAGCTCAGCTGACATCACCAGTTTGAACATGTGAAGAATGTTCAGGGCAAAGTTTCCAAAAGCTGCAAAAAGTCAGGAACAAATGGCGTTTTTAACTAAATTGGTTTCCTTTTTTTTTCCTTCTTTAATTTTTTCTCTCTTCAGAGGTCGACACAGAGAGTCCTCCTCCACCTCACTCTGTCCTCTGCATCCTCTGTCCTCACTCCAACTACCTCCATGTCCTCTCTAACTGCATCCATATATCTCCTCTTTGTCTTTTTCCTGGCAGCTGCATTTCTAACATCCTTCTACCAATATACCCACTGTCCCTCCTCTGGACATGTCCAAACCATCTCAGTCTGGCCTCCCTAACTTTATCTCCCAGTTGTTCAACATGTGCTGTACCTCTGATGATCTCATTCCTGATCTTATCCATCCTTGTCACTCCTAAGGAGAACCTCAACATCTTCATTTCTGACACTTCCAGTTCTTTCTCCTGTCTTTTTGTCAATGTCTCTGTCTCCAGACCATACAACATAGCTGGTCTCACCACTGTCTTGTAAACTTTTCCTTTGACCTTTGCTGACACCTTTTTGTCACAAATCACTCCTGAAACTTTTCTCCATCCACTCCATCCTGCCTGGACTCTCTTCTTCACCTCTTTACCACATTCCCATTTTCCTGGACAGTGGACCCCAAGTACTTGAAGTCCTGCACCTTTGTGACCTCTGCTCCTTGTAGCCTCACTGTTCCACCAGCCTCCCTCTCATTCACACACATGTACTCTGTCTTACTACGGCTGACTTTCATTCCTCTTCTTTCAAGTGAATACCTCCACCTTACCTCCACCTCTCCAAGTTCTCTTCCACCTGTTCCCTGTTCTCACCACAGATCACAATGTCATCTGCAAACATCATAGTCCATGGGGATTCCTGCCTGACCTCATCTGTTAGTCGGTCCATCACCAGAGCAAACAAGAAGGGGCTCAGAGCAGATCCTTGATGCACTCCCACCTCCCATGAAATTAGTTTTCTTTCTATGGAAGTTAAATTCCTTCATGTAGCTGGTTGGGATGAAGTGTGTGAAGGAAATTCCTGGTTGTTAAAACAACAACAAAGTTCTTCAAAAGCACGTCCATCCTGAACCAAAAGGTTCAGCTCCTCTGAACCGGTTCTTACAATAAAGTATTTTAATCTTTGCCATGTGCTAAACTGAAACTTTTTTTCTTGCAGTGGTTTTTAAAAAACGGTGAATCAGCATCACCTTGTTCCGCTAAATAAGTTTCAATTACACGGAGACGGATGAGCGTGTCAGTGTTGTTCCCGTCGCTCATCCCTCCAGCTTCATTAACTTCCTGTTTCCAAACCGTGCTTCTCATCTTCTTCACCGTGTCTGATTAAATAAGCTGTCAATCAGCCAGCTCTGCCCCGAGAGCAGCAATTACTCCGTTATTATCACGCCAGTCACAACACAGAGGATTAGGAGCGGCTTCACTGCAGCCCGTGTTCTTATACAAACAGAATCAGCCTAAACAAACTGGTGTCGGTTGAAACAACCAGAGTATTCATTTTACTTGGATGCAGCTTAAAAGATTGTGCTTACACAACCTTTAGTTAGGAAACACACTGGATCTTCTGAGGGCTCTGAGAAACAAAAAGACCCAATAAAAGTTGAATTATTCTACAGTGACATCCTCAACTCATCATAGGCTTTTGTCTTCTGCAGGACTCTGGGTGTTGGCTCAAACAACGGAGAGAACGAAAAGTTTTATTGTAACAGTTCTGGAGCAAACAATGTTGTGATCTCCTCCTTGAGTCACCACCTGGAGAAGTTCATGTCCCTGAATGATCCTGGGAGTTCTCCTGTCAGAGGACATCACCCCTGTAGGGTCCCCCAAGGCAGACCGGCCAAAGAGTCATTCACGATGCTAGTTGTAGACAAAAGGCCGTAGGGAGTTCAATGTCCTTCACCCAGATGTGTTTACGGGGGCTCCACCGGGGAGCCAGGCCAGGAGCCTGGTGATCAGGACTCTGCCCTTAGGGCCCAGTCAGGCTCATCCTAAATGATTTACATGGGGGTGACTTCCTGTGGGCCCTCCACCTGCAGGAGGGACCACACAAGTTGAGTGCATGGTGCCAAAGTGACTCACAGGCAGGGCCGGCCCAAGGCATAAGCAAACTTAGCTCAGCTGCTTAGGGCCCCGGGGCCGCTAGGGGGCCCCCTAAGTGGAATTGAATTTTTTTAGTAATGATTTCTATATTATTCTAAAATTTTAAGTTCAGCCTTTGCACATTGTTGCATACATTTACTTAGTTTTAAAAACTAATTATTCAACTTTAAATATATTTTTTATAACCATTTTGACGTGGTTTCAAGGAACAGTTCATTTAAATTAAAATTTAAAATTAAATGTATTAAATTTACATTATTTAAGTATTTTCTTGATATTTTTTAATTTTATTTTGTCTGTTTTTGCACAATTTAATTTATTTTTATGTATCTAAGTAATTTTATCTGTTTGTTGTTGATCTTGCACTACAAATTATTTTGAACATCACTGGTGCAGTTCTTTGGACCCAGAGATTTAATGCACCAGATGACACTTTTGCTGTAAAATACATTGCATACTGGTGAGTGTTTTTTCTTTCTTTCTTTTGTTACTTTTAGAAACATGATATATACATGTAGGATAATGTAAACAGGGCTGTCAGAGTTTAAATGAGTTTATGTCAGGTGGGTGAATTATCTCATCATCTGACTGTTGGTTGCAGTAATCCACATTATTAACAGAAATAGAGGGCCCCAAACCAAATTTCGCTTAGGGCCCTATGGAGGCTTGGGCCGGCCCTGCTCGTAGGACATGGGGCGTCACCTCTCTGGTGGGAGAGGAACTGCCTGGACACACACTCATCTTGATGGTTCTGCAACCAGTGTACAGTTGAGGTGTTTAAAAGGACGTCCCCATGACACCTCCATAGGGCAGTTTTCCAGGTATGGTCAACTGGGAGGAGACCCCGGGGATATAATGCAAGACACACTGGAGAGACTGTGTCTCTCGGTGTGCATGGGGACACCTTGGAGTCCTCCTGGAAGAGCAGGAAGAGGTGTGGGAGAGATGTCTGGACCTCCTACTCAAGCTGCTCTCCTTGGAACCAACTCCGTAACAAGACGATGGATGGACGTCTTTAGTCCAGTAGGTGATTATTAACTGTTCCAAGGACAAAGTTCAAGAAACCTTTCATCACAAGGGATCTATAAAGTTCTATCTAATCTAATTTAATTAGTTTTTGTCTCGTTCTGTTTTTCTTTGCAGGTTTTAGAGAAGCAGCCAGGCCCCGAGGTCCGAGGAGGAGGATGGTGGAGGGTGAGCACGTTCAGCTGAAGTTTTCTTCCACTATCTGAAGATAAAATCAAAAAAGGCGTTCAATACAGAACAACTGGACTTTATTTGTAACAGAAAGACGTTTCGCTTCTCATCCGAGGAGTTTTATCACAGTGAGCAGACTGTGAGAGAGGGAGACGTTATAAACAGGATAAGCCATTGACACGCACCAACATATGTAAATTGGAAGCTAAATGTGTGAGGTGTGACTTGTCATTTTACATACAGTAGGATGTGTGTGTGTTTTCTGTAAGCTCTGTTTTCACACACTGAACTTCGAATGGGTCACAGGTACGTGTTATCCCAAGTATGTGTGGGTGTTGGCTTCCAATTTACATATGTTGGTGCATGTCAATGGTTTATCCTGTTTATAACTTCTCCCTCTCTCACAGTCTGCTCACTGAATTGATAAAGCTCCTTGGATGCGAAGCGAAACGTCTTGTTGCTACAAATAAAGTCCAGTTGTTCTGTATTGAATGTCTTTTTTGATTTTATCATGTCCTGGACGACTGAGAATCTTCACCAGCATCTGAAGATAAGGTAACTGAAGTTGATCTCTTGAGGTCTTCAGAGGTTTTCAGAGGAGGTTTTATGAGAAGGTGTGTGAAGCGAGCACAAGATTAAATCAGCAAATAGAATAAAAAAACATAAACTCATCACCGGCCAGGGTGAAAGTGACTTGAACCTCCTGGTTCCACCTGGCCTTTAAGCAGGCACTTGATTGGAGACTGAAGTAGAGACAGTTGGATGTTGATCCTCTGATCCATGGACGAGACCAACAGCAGCATCTTCAAAAACTTTATTGTTAAGATCAAATGTTCATGGGATGGAAGGAAACTAGTTACTTAGGTCGCAGTAAACCACCTCCAGAACAAAGACGTTCAACAGTAATGACAGCTTCAGGGCAGAAGCTGTTCCTCAGCCTGCTGATTCTGCTCCTAATGCTCTGCAGCCTGACAGGAGCAGGGCGTGGGCAGTGTAGAGGATAATGGGGTTGTAAATATATTGTTAATCATCAGTTATGAGTTAAGCTCATAAAATGATGCATTATTATGCAAATAACCTTGTGTGTGGGCACCACCTCTCCTAAGAGAGGAAAATTCACTCTCTTATTTACCCTAAAATAATGAACGTGAGTTATTTTCTCGTGTTTAAAGGGCATCTAATCAATTAACACACACAGATATGCCAAGATAATCACAAATTCAGTTGATTTTATGTATTTTATTATAAATATAAGAATCTGTGATCATATGACAAAATTGACTGAACATCAAATGGCTTTGATGAGTAAAATAGATTAAACTTAAAGGCAGACTTAGGACTGTTTGTTTCTAAGCTGAATTCTGCCTATAGTCATACTACTGTTTACATTCACTGTTTACATTTATTACTACTGTTTTCATTTATTACTACTGTTTACATTTACACTACTTTTTATATCTACACTACTGCTGATATATATATTATTTTTACTAGCCTTATTGCATATGCCACTTTACCTCTATACCAATATCAACTACCTCATACATATACTGTGTACATAAACTTCATATGCTGCTTTGTCACTCTATTACAAATGTCAATGCCAGAACTTTCATTTTATTTTATAGATATACTTTTTACACTTTTATACTACTATGCAAAAAACTCAGGACAGTATTACACTTTTGTTATTTCATTTTATGCTTATGTTTATTAAATGTTTAGTGTTTTAGTGTTTAAATGTTTACTGTTGCACCGAGGGACTGAGAGAAATGCAATTTCAATCCTGTGTATGTCCTGTACATATTGTAGTTTTGACAATAAAGTTGACTTTGACTTTAATGTGCAGTTATTGTGAAGTGGTTAAAATGGTGTGATGTGAGCTAAGTTGGTCTGATAAGTTGTGATGTAAGTCACCAGCAGACAGATGAAACCATGAGTTGTCCCGTGAACAATTTTCGCAGACACCAGGCAGGTGGGTGCAGATTAGGTAGCTCGTCCTCTGGACCTGGTTCAATGGATCACTGTTCTGCACTTTGAGATTTTTATTAATGAAAAGTGCATTATAAATGGAATTCCTTATTATTATTATTATTATTATTACTGTTCTGGATGGATTACTCACAGTTCACTGGGAAGATGCTGCCTCTGTATCTTTTGTCTCGTTTCTTGCTTCCTAGGACGTCTCACTAGGAAGTATTCTTCTCTGAGGTCAAGAAACGGGTTTATCTCGTCTCTGCTCAAAGATGATGAAGTTGTCTACCTGAAGAAGTTCAGAAGCTGCTGCTTCTCTCTCAGAAGGGTTCTATCAGAACTAGTGCTTTCTTAGAAGTGATGAAGTAGAAGTAGTAGTGAAACTTGACCGTGTGTAAAACAGATGAGATGGATTCACCTCGAGAGGAGGTGTGTTTTTAACTTTTGCTTGTGTTTATAAATCTAACGTCCTGTTTTCTGCCTTAACGTTTTAATTTTAAAGAGAAAATAAGACGAATGCATTATCTTAAAGAAAGATTACTTAAAACACACATTTTCATGAATAAACAATCAGCATGGAATAAACAGAAATGATATATTTGAATTAATAGCATGTAATTTTTGACCAAATGATGTCGCTGTCCATCTGTCCACCTTCTGTAAAAAGGAATGTCAGTTTGAACAAAGGCTTCTTGTAGTTTTATCTTCATGAGAACGAGTCTCTGGGAGTAATTCTCCTTTTCCATAAGGCAAGTTATCAACGTAGCCCGTTCAGATGTTTTAGAAACTCCGAGGTCAGTTGAACACAGTCATTAAAACGGCCTGTCTGTTTCATGAGTTCATGTTGCAATGAAGTTAACACAGGGACAGTTTCTCAATTTTTAGTTTCAAATTGAGAAGTTTGTGAGCTGAGACTGAATAAAATATGTCTGTTCATTCCAAAAGGAATATACATTAATCTCGTTTTAACAGTTTCAAACACAAAACACATGAATGAGGTGAACTCTTTTGTTTGTTTGAGCTGAGGTGATGTCTTTCTGTTTTCTGAGGTGTTCCCCTACAGCAGGGTGGGGGGAGTTTCATGGTGCAGGTGGCCCTTTCCCTGCATCTGGAGGAGAAGATGACCACAGTGGTGGTAAGTGCGGCTCCCACTACGTTCTGAGCAGCCGTCACTCTGTGCAGAGACTTGATCTTCCACAGATCAGCTTCCAGGCCACGCAGCTGCAGGAGGAGGTCAGGACACTCCTCCACCTGCAGGAGGAGGTCAGGACGGGTCTCTTCAGCTGTCTGAGGAAGTCAAGGTGCTGGTGGAGCTTCTGGACCAGGCTGGAAGAGTTCAGGTGAATGCCCAGAGACCACTTCTGTTTTTACGTCTTTGTGACTCCTGAAGATGATTCGGATGTTTAAAGTTTCAGGAGGAGCCGTACAAACGTCACCTCTACATAAAAACACCTTCGGGAACTCTCCGGCATCTGCTGAACATCAAAACCAACGTTTTATTTTAAATTAAACCCTTGTTATTTTTAAAGATGTCAATCTTCTGATCTGTAAAGCTGGTTTCACAACATGTGTCAAACATCTGGGTGTTAAACTCGTTTCTAGACCAGCGGTTCCCGAAGGTCCAACAAGATCCAACACTGGCTCCTGAAAAAGAGGTCTGGAGATAATTCCCAGAAATCAAATTCTGAACTGAGTGCTGATGCGTTAATTGTTAGAAGCTAATTTCACACGAGCTGTTGAACTTTATTAAATGTTTGTTCCATTGACTGATGATCCAGGTTTGTTCTCTTCAACCACAGTCAGAGGACGTGGTTGTTCTGTGGGTCTGAAGCTGGAACGTTCAGGAACCACCGGGCAACTCAACTAAACTTCTCATGGGGGCGGACATCCAGCTGTTATTGTCGTTAAGTTTAATTTACAGTTTAAAATCTTGTTTTATTTAAATATTAACCCTTTGTTGGGCCCAACTGAGCACCCCCATGGGCCTGATTTGGCCCCCGGGCCACCACTTGAATGTTTCAGCACTGACCCTCAACACTGATTTATTTTAGTGTTTATAACCACATTTACTGATTGTTTAGATTTATTAATTATTAACCTGCCTCTGATGTGCCGCATGCTCAGAAATGTTCTTCTTGAGTTTCTTAACACCCGGCAGCTTTTTGACTCTTTTATTTGTTGTGGCTGCAGTTCAGAGATTGAGCCAGCAGATGGCGCCACAGGCTTACAGAGATCTGTTGAGTT
>JBBPBX010061247.1:10660-21182 GCA_038048925.1 Garcialebias charrua | reverse complement strand
AAGAAAACACTCTTCCCAATAATATATAAAAATGCTTTATTAGAAGTGACTTTTCAGCAAGTAGGTTAAATACGCACAAGAATCCAGCCAACTCGCCAGGAGTGAAAGACACATTTCACTGTTAAAACCTAATTTTGGTGTTGTTTCGCATAAATTATGACCATTAATGGCAAAAAGAGGTCTGGTATATTTGAAAGGGAATTAGAATAACATATCGGTAAATTTGAAAGGGAATTAGAATAACATATCGTTTGACCATGCAATGCATACGCTTTGACAGCAGTAAGGGTTGTTTTTATTCAAACAGATTTGGGTTGTGTATACGGTAATAATAATATAATCACCCAGCCCATGCTTTGACTTTTGATAAGTGAACCACTGAAAAGTGGTAAGTGAGGACTTATCTTAACAATTTCAATAAATTGACAAAAAAAAAAAATATGAGACCATCCCACGGTGCCGTTTTAACATAAAAAATTAAAAACAGTACACAAATAAATCCGAAGAGAGGACGGATGTTGAAAACTCAATGAATTGGCTAATTATCATTTATGCTATCAAGGTGGTCCTAGAAAACAGTGCATGATATTTTCTGAAATATAATTGGGCTACAAAATTTCTAGTTTCAGGTTAAATTGACAATTTTACTCATACGTAAATTAATGATTTTAGATCTGTTATGCAGATCAGATTAAAAGGATGCCTCTGTTGAAAATTCACTTTTATGTAAATCAACATTTTAAATTCCATTGTGCAAACCAGAATTACAGAGGTGACTCTATTCAAGGTGAATGCTTATAACATGATTACTTTGAACCTGGTTTGTTAAGGATTTTTACATTTTTCTATTTTCTCATTTTTTTCTTAGAAGCGGCCTCACGGTGTTTGTGGAGCGGAAAGCGTAAGTCTGAAGGACCTCACGACACTTTGCAGAACACATAGTTAGTAATACATATATTAAGATAGGGTCATGTCAAAGAACACATGCAACGTCTGAATTTTTGAATCACAAACTACTGTGGTTATTGATTGGATCGGATCAGATTTAATATTAAGGGCGTGTCCAGAAACTGGCTCACTGACTTCACCGAGAACACCATGACTGGACTCCCAGGCTGCCCTGCTCAAAATAAACATTCGAGGGGCTTAAAAAACTATGGCACTGAACGAGGGCGGTGCACTGGATTTTTATCCGAGCAAAAGACTGTCCACAAAGACTTTCACAAAGAACTGTCAGAACAAGGTCATCAAACACAAATGACCAGAATATGCGGTCCGGGTGTGAAGGATCGATGATGAACAAAGATCTCACCCAGAAACAAAGATCTCACTGGATGCTGTGACAAGAGGGAGCTGAACAGGTTCTCCAGAAAGACAAAGAGAACAGGTCTTGAAGTCAACCACGCCAACTGTCCAGCTAAAGGTCATGCCCCCCGTATGGATCTGTGAAGATCTGTCAATAATCCTGGTATCGTGTTTCAAAACTACAGTCTGCTATGATTACTCTTATTTAATGAAACACATATGCTCATTTTAGCCTGCCAGCGCAGGCTACAAGATTCTTAGTTTACATTGTACTTATGTGGGTCTGACGACTTATTTTTCCGCTTCCTGTAACTCCGTGATGAAACAGAGATAATGATCCCAGCTCATAACCCTGAAACAAGTTAATATTTATATTTTTTGTTTTTTGCAGATTAAAATTGTGTCTCCACAGGCATTCAATGTTTTGTGGAGCTGAAGAAAGGATAGCAGATTGTCCTTGACGGGAGTGCATTTTGGTTGGTCTGGTTTGCCACAAGGGAATTATTGTTAAAACAATTTTTATAGCTTTATGCTTTAAATCTTAGATTGTTATTTATACCATACCACTTTATTTATAGAGCACTTAGGCTGACGCGGGCCAACCAAGGTGCTGTACAATAGAAACAAGCCAAGCAGACAGGAAAACAAAAACAAAAACAAAATATATAGAAATAGCAACAGAAGCTAGCTAAAATAGTGAACAGTGTATATTACAGAGAGGATCAAAACAAATCACATCATGTTAAAGGTGAGAGAATAAAAGTGGGCTTTTAATCAAGACTTAAAGACTGTGAGTGAGGGAGCCTGCCTGACACTCAGTGGCAACTCATTCCTATATATGCAATAAGGGAATATTAGGAAGTGTTCCTAGAAATAACTAATAATAATAAAGAATATATCACTTTTATTTTTTATTTTTTTTATTCCACTTATAGATGGCCTCCCTTCACACCTTATAGCCATCCTCTCACTCCAATATGTATTTTTTTTTTTTTTTTATAGAGAGAAAGAAAGAAAAGAGAAAGTGAGACAACAAAACAACAATTGTCCACAGAAAGAGCACAAGGCAAACACACCAAACCTCCGTCCACAATCCTGCAAAGCACATGACAGAACACAACAACGAAACATACAAGCATAAAGACTGATAATATTCATGACCTTGCAAATATTTCTATAAATACACATACCCATACCTACAAATATATATACAATATACATACATATATATTTATATTCATTTATATACCCATCTACATACATCTACTATACATCCCTGCATCCATTTGTGTGTGGTTGTGAGCATGCATAAGTGAATGAGGTTCCTCCAATAGAACATTTAGTAGCGACTGTGAAGCATCAGAGACCCGTCCCCCCAAAGCCCGAGACAGACGAAGGGGCGATCAAAGCCCAAGACCCCAGGAAGGACCCCGAGCCCAGAGTCCCCAGGACCACCCGAACAGGACGAGCCACTCGTCCACTCCCCAGATCCGACCAAGTGGAAGAACCGGACGAACCCCACCAGGGACCACACACAATGACCCCCCGGGGTCAACAGCGACAATACACAGGCCCCCGCCGGAGCCCGCTGCACCGACGTAGCCCCAGGGCCGGTCACCGAGGCCCGGGCACCGGGGACGCCCATCCCTCAGGTCCAGACCCGACAGGACCAGAGGACCCGAGCCCCACCAGGCAGCCACCAGGCCGAGCTGACAAACGCCCAAGCGCCCAGCCCCAGATAGTGAGGGCCCCAAGCACGCCCGCAGGCAGAGGAACACCCACCAGGGGGCCACGTGGCAGGAGCGCGACACTGGGTAGCCTCAGAAGTATCAGAGAGGGGGTAGTCCAAGTCCCAGCCTGACACTTAAACATTCATACACAGACACACTCATTCAGACCCACCCTCATCCTCACCCTCAGTCACAGAAAGACAAACAATAACGACACGCTCCATTCATAATCCCGATGCACACTCTATACCCCCTAGGTCCAAGACATGTACCTGCTCCCTACATGGGGCAGCCCACATCCAAACCCAGGAGGTAGACCCATTCATTCTGGGGTGGAGAGCAGCAGACGTCCAAGATCCGGCACACCCCGCGCCCTGCCGACAGGACAGGACAGGACACCCGAGCCCAAGCAGCCCCAGAGGGAGCGCACTGCCAGCCCCGCCCACGGCGAACCCGCAGGCCCCGAACCCCCCCACACCCCAGCACAACCCCTGACGGCCCACCCCCAGAATGTCCGCAAGGCAACCAGGGGGGCAAGAGAAAAATAAATAAATAATATATAAATAAATACATAATAAATAAAATTGAAATTAACAAATCAAGACCCCGACACACACACCCCCGTCCCCAAATGTACTGTTGGTGAGTGTTGTTGTAAAGTGTATTTAAAAAGGAAAGAGAAGGAGCAAAGGCTGGCATTATACCAGTTTCCCCTCCACTCCAACTCTAACCCAGGCCCTAATTGTCTAGATGCATAATGTTGAGTGAGCATAGGCATGGGGGCGAGATTGATGTCATCCCGCCACCCATAGCCATAGTGCTCACTCCATTCCCTATATGTGACTTTTATGAAGATGTTTATGAATGAATGTCTAAAGTGTATATAAAATTGAGTCCCAGGTGCTCTTAACAACAGAGATGTAAAACCATTGCAGCACACCCGAGACCCAAATTCCCTACATGTATTAATTTAAGATGAAGAGGGCGGAGGTGCGTGTTGAGGGATGGGGAGAAAAATAACTGCAGGAACAGTGCTCCCACAGCGAGTCAGCTCCCCCGCTGACCCTGCTTACCCCCCAGCTCGCCAAGGTCCACCCAAGGAGCGAGGTAAAGGAAACACCTCTCCGACCGCCAGGACATTGAGCCAAGACCAGAGAGGGACACGGCCCCGAGGGCCGCCAACAGCAGAACCAACAGCCCACACCCGCCAGGGCCGCCACGACCCCTGCGAACCGCAGTCAGCCCGCCGTCCAAGAGGACACAAAATCCCACATGGACGACACGGCCAAGAGCGCCCGCCCAACCGTCGACAGAGCCAGGAAGCACCAAGAACAGGCCCCAACCGGGGCCCGCACACTGGCCAAGTATGTCCAAGACCATCATCCAGGACATCCACCTAATCCCCACCCCAGAAGAAATACTATACCCACCCTTCATATTAACAACTTTCAAAACACATAACACATTAGACACCCAGGCTGGGTTTGCCCGCTCCCTCCCATTGGCCACCAGTCACGCCCCCAGACACCCACCCCCCAGCATATGAACCCCAACCCACCAGCGAGCCGAGAGCCCCCGGCCAGAGCTGGGCACCAGAGCGCCAGCCAGCCCATAGCCCGGCGACCCGCCCGCCAGAGCCCAAGACCCCCGACCCCCACCAGGCCCAAGCCCGGGGACGACGCGCCCCCAGAGTCCCAAGCCCCCGGCACCCACCCCGAAACCACCCCAGCACAGCCGGGTCACCGACCGGCGACCCGGCGACCCATGACCAAAGAATATATCACTAATAATATTGATGATGGCTCATAAAGGGAAACAGCTCATTCATTGATTAGATCATCAGTTATACAAAAATAACTTTTTAGATTTTTATATTCAACAGCATAGCCATTTAAAGGATCATTTAAGAAGCACGTTGTACT
Source organism: Garcialebias charrua (assembly GCA_038048925.1). Lineage (NCBI taxonomy): Eukaryota > Metazoa > Chordata > Actinopteri > Cyprinodontiformes > Rivulidae > Garcialebias > Garcialebias charrua. The sequence continues at coordinate 16,225 of JBBPBX010061247.1, read as the reverse complement.
GTAGGATAAATCAGATAAACCTACAAACCACATTGCTTTTATATATGTTGTTTAATAAACAGGTACTGTATATGTCATTTGATAAACAGGTATTTATTTTTAACAGATCCAAAAAGAAAAACTGATGGGGGACGCCCTGGAGTTTGGATCTATTCAAAAGGTTGATTTGAAAGGTTGATTTTGAAATGTGGTGGTTCTATATTTTTAAAACACGACTGACCCTGACTATAGACTGGACTTATTTTGAGAACATGAACCACATGTTTGTATTGTAAATTCTTTATTACTACAGCGCTGTATGTCTATATATATATGGCTGTATGTCTGTATGTATGTATGTATGTTATTTGTCTATTTTGTTGCACGTATGTTTAGACTTTTTCTACAGACTATGAAAAAGGTAAAGTATTTTAAGTAAGTATAAAAACGTCTCCTGCTACTCACTTACAATGATCATGCTAATTAAGAATAACTTACTAATTAAAAACTAACCTCAAATCAAAGTGAGTGATTACTCATTTTCATTGAAGAATGAAATCATTTGTTGTTGTTGTGTTTTTTGCCATTAAATACAAATGTTTTAGATAGTAAGAATGGAATTTTATTTTAAGTTTAAAGAAACAATTATTATTATAGCCAATTACAGAATTTAGTTTAAGTTAACAGATTTGACTCACTAAGGAGTTACCCACAGTTTGACCTTCCCCAGACCACAAATGGCTCATGGGATCCAAAGGCCTTAGTTTTATTTAACAATTTGCAAGTTTTTTTGGTGTCCAGTTCTCCTCTCAAAAGACTACAGGTTTCCGGAACTCCTTCAGGAGGAGTTGCCAGTGATGCCAGTGAATCCCGCCTTGAAACGAGGTCCTGCTAGGGACGGCTGAAAACGAGGGTGAACAGGACCCCAACAGGTGGTGGAAAGGACGCGTCATCTTCTCGAGAGAAAAAGCAGCATCTGTTACATCTGAGTGACCGGTGCTCCCCTGAAAAAGAAGTTTGGAACAATCGCTGAGCCAGATTTTGAGATGGATCTGGTCAGAGCAAAGCTCTCCACTTTGTCAGGACATGTGGCTTGACTACCTTATGCCACACACAATTCAGGTTTGCGACCTGCTACTGTGCCCGCAATTCATGCCTGAATGGACTAAACACCCAGGAACAGGCAGCTGGACAAGACAAGATTACATGAAACCGTTGTCTGAAGACGTGAATGATGCCCATCAAACTGCCTGATGCCCTCCGCCCACAGGGCGCACAAAAAGCTCTCCCCAAGAAGAAAAAGACCCGCACAAAAAGCTCTCCCCAAGAAGAAAAAGACCCACACAAAAAGCTCTCTCCAAGAAGAAAAAGACCCGCACAGAAACTCACAGAAGAAAAAGACTCGCACAACAGCCCTCCCCCAGAATGAAATGAACTTATTCCACAGACAAAAGCTTTCCCCCAAGCAGAACTGGACTGATCTCGTAAGCAAAAGCTTTCCCGCAGGAAAACTGGACTTATTCCACACACAAAGAACCCCCCCGGATGAAATGGACTTGTGCCCAACAATTTATGCCACAAACAAATCCCCAAGGGACAGAAAGAACTTGTTCTGAAATCTGGACACTCCCTCCCCACTCGTCTGCTTGCAGACGCTGAACTCGCCCCACACCAGAAGAAGATGGATGCTGTAAAGAAGAATGTTTGATCTATTTCATTTTTTAAAAGTTCAAACCGGTTGTTTTTACTTTCCTGGGCAATAGTTGATATCAAAGAAGTTTCAAACTTATTTTATTTTTGTGCCCATAAAGGGCTATTTTGTTGTGTGTTTGAAAATTATTTCCCACATCTTTGAAAGTGTATAAGTTCTATTTAATTGTTTAACACAACAAATTAGATTGGTTCTTTTTATTTGGTTAAAAGAAATTAGATTGGTTCTTTTTTGGTTAAGACAAATTAGATTGGTTCTTTTTATTTTTAAAACAAATTAAATAGCTTATTTCTTTTATTTGTTTAACACAAATAGATTAGTTCTTTATATATGTTTCTTCTCAAAAGTTCTATTTCTTTGGAAAAACTTGGTTTTTGTGGGTAAATAGACTAATCCCTGCTAGATATATTATTCCTTTTAAAACTTTGACATAAGCCATGAAATAAGACCATACTCATTGCAGACTTCTCCTCAAATCTTTATTTCTCTCAAACATTGAAATAAGTCATGAAATATGACAATCAACAGAGTTCTCCAAAACTTTATAATCTCTCAAACCATCCTAAAAAGGTGATCCTGCATGGTCAGGGCGTTACTGTAGAGGCAACAGGACGGTCGGTATGTGTTTTTTGCCCCTAATTTGAATTAGGCCTCGGGGTCGTTTTCCATACCACTCACATAATTGATAATGATCAGTTTATATATGATAAAGAGGATGAGATGATGGAGATATTCAATATTTATCATCTAAAACTAATTACTCTGACCCAATAATTATAACCCAGCTCACTTGTATCAAATATTCTCTGTTCCCTTTAAACACTTATATTTGATAGTACAAACATGTTTGTTTGCTTTTCTCCTTGATACAGAAAAGACAGTCTTCTAGCCTTGACAATGTTTGGATTAGATGTTCTTGTTGGATCAGAACCATGACTTGTTTGTTTTATCTGTAAGACGTCAGAGCTTGTCAAACTCCACCTGCTTCTTGTTTAAATAGCTTGTCATGTCCAGTACAATTCGGAATTGTGCTGGACAATGTATTTGAGACCAAACTAAGTTTCAAAAGACATTAAAAAGCCTTCCCCTTTGCAAAGTTGTTTGTCTGATTTAACACTGTTCTCTTGTTTATCTTGTGTGGTTTTTATTAAGGTAACAGGGGTTTAAAATCCCCATCATATACACCTTACAAAAAAATATATGTGGCATATATATATATATATGTGGCTAACCCGGTGGCACAACTGGTAGAGCTGCTGCCTCTCAGCGAGCAAGTCCCCGGTTTAAATCCCGGTCCGGGGGCCTTTCTGGGTAGAGTTTGCATGTTCTCTCCTTGCATGCGTGGGTTTTCTCCGGGTGCTCCAGTTTCCTCCCACAGTCCAAAAAACATGCATGTTAGACTGATTGGTGACTCTAAATTGACCTTGGGTGTGAGTGAGACAGGTCCCTCTTGTAAATGAGTCCCCGTGGCTCAACGAGGCTAGCCTGTATAAATAAAGGTTGAATGAATATTTTAGCTGACATTATAGCAAAAGTGTTTCTGAGCTTAACTTTTCCTTTAAAAATGAACATAATGTTCAAATCAGCTGGATTTAAATTGTTTCGCTTTGACGGTCTTCCAAATGTGTGCGCGCGCGCTGCCAAAATAAATTATAAATAAATCAAATTTTAGCTCAAACATCTCCTACAGCTAATAGGTTGTAAATGTCCATCCAGTGATTACCATACCATACTATAATAAAGTGTTAAGTTTAACTTGTAAAATTAACTATGAAAAATGAAAGTTGCATAAAACATCCATTCATCCATTATCTTTAACCCGCTTTTTCCATTTTGGGTCACGGGGGTCGCTGGTGCCCATATCCAGCAATCACTGTGCGAGGGGCGAGGTACACCCTGGACAGGTTGCAAGTCCATCACAGGGAGGCATAGAGACAAACAAGACAAACAAACATTCACTCTCTCACTCACACCCAGAGACAATTCTAGAGTTACCAATCAGCCTAACATGCATGTTTTTGGTCTGTGGGAGGAAACCAGAAAACCCGGAGAAAAACCCACACATGCACAGAGAGAACATGCAAACTCCACCCAGAAAGGCCCCCAGACCGGGATTTGAACCAGGGACTTGCTCGCTGAGAGGCAGCAGCTCAACCAGATGTGCCACCGTGCTGCCCGTTGCATAAAACAATAAAATATTAGTTTGGACTGTCATGATTGATTTTATTCTGCACAACGGTATCATCAACATAATGTGGATGATTTACCAGAGCGGATGAAAAATTAAAAAAGGAGAACCTCACTCATCTCATTGCATTTTATTGTGACATTGCATCAAACATTCTTTATTATTTTAGCAAGATCTGCAACGTCAGTGCCTCAGGGGCCGATATGTAGGTTGCAGAGACGTTCAGAGGCATACATTATAAGTTGTAACAAAAGTAAAATAATAAAACTGAATGTTCTGATTTTTATGCGATGCAGTGGAAGCGAATGTAAAAGTGCCCGTCGGAAACAAAGAGTGCTGTAAACATTACAGACATATTATTGATTCAACTTTATGAAATAAGTTATTTTTCAGTCCCAGTCATTTTTCAGCTCAAACTAAAAGTGCCATTCTATATTTCTACATGAAGGTCAACAAAAACATCAATTTCTAGTTCTCTTTAACTCTTAAAAAAATACATTATCTTTCCTTTGTTTGCCTGTTCCAGATCCTGACTCATTGTTCTGCAAGACGGTTTTCCCCCAGGGGTGGGGAACCCGATCAGCCGACATGCCATGTCTGAGTGTATGGAAATGGAGGTGACAGGCTGTTGATGAGGAGGCCAGGAGTGTTACCTGCACCAGCAGTGCCCTGGAGTGCTCCACTCTGCCAGCTGGTAATGAACCTACGAGGCTGCGCTCATCTCACCTGTCACCCGAGCACCCAGTCAGTCTTTACCCACTGAAATTTCACCACACAGAAAGACCTGCAGACACACTGCTGTGTTCAGCTTCATCCATGGGGTTTGCCAAGCAGAGAAACATCACATTGTATTAACATGAAGCTGATAGCACAAATATTTCAAATAGCACAAAAAATGTTAGTCTGACTTGTCTGCTAAAAGAATGTGGAAACGTTGCCAATGAAGGTAGCATTCCTTTAAAAAAATGAATTTCTGCCACCGTTCGTGCCAGATGATTAAACTAAGATCATCGTCTTTCAAGAAATTACAGAATTATAATTGTTTTGATCAAATCTCGCAAGTAATATTTTCAAATGCACAATATTGTGAGCTCTTTAACCCTCTGTTAGCTCTTAGAGTTTGTGTTGAAGGTGATTCTCAGCCACTAGTACACCAAATTATAGATTAATATCTGTAAAACTGACTATTTTTGTGTTTGCTAGTTGATTATCTATGATGGTAAGCTTGCATTAAGAGGTCTCCAAAAGTTAATCTGTTGTGGATGTACATTAGTCCCTCGTTCACTGCAGGGGATCCATTCCATGAAGCCCTGCGATAAGTGAAAAACCGTGAAGTAGGAATAGTAACATAAGTAGTACAGTATATGTGTGTGTGTGTGTGTGTGTGTCCTTGTTTATGTTACGTTGTGAGGCCCATTTTTCTGCGTTATACCAAATTGTGAGGACCAACTGCTTCTTATGGGGCCCAAAGCCCGGGCCCAATAAGTGTGTGTGTGTGTGTGTGTGTGTGTGTCCCATCGGTGTATGAATGTTCTCTAAAGCACTGATTAGTCTCTTTAGAATGATTTGTTCAATTAGCTTTGTAGAGATCTAGTGGAGGGCTGTATGAATGTGATGTCACGATCACAGATTGTAGTGTAAAACACTTTGAGTATCTTGATCAGATAGAAAGGTGCTATATAAGTAC
>JBBPBX010061247.1:0-10538 GCA_038048925.1 Garcialebias charrua | reverse complement strand
TATATATGTATATGTATGTATGTATGTATGTATGTATGTATGTGTGTATGTATTTACATTATTTACATGAACCCTCCTACAAGCACCCTGCATGTGTTGGATGCTGTCTATCATGGTCCATTAAGATTCATAACTGGCTGTAACTACTGCACCCTGTATTCACTGGTTAACTGGTCATCATTAACTTGACACAGACTCTTCCACTGGTACATTTTCATCTTTAAATCACTTCTTGGTCTGCTGCCTTCATACATCTCCTCCTACATGTCTCTGCGTGAGTGCAGCTACATTGTGTGCTCTCAGGACATTATTACATGCAGTGTCCCCTCAGTGAGGACTGAACTTGGCAAAAGGGCAAAAGGGCGAGAAATTACGGTTAACGCGAAGATGCGAGGGACTACTGTACATTCAATAATTGCTTTCTCAAAATTTAATTAAAATACAGTGTGTCCATGAGTTCATAAAATCTTTGCTAACATGTCAATCAAAAATCTACACACACAAATGTTCTAAATAAAGATAAAGGTCACGGCTCGGCTGTACGCAGTGGCCAAAGAACTCCTCATAATATTGGTAATAAAAACAAATTCTATGAATCTATGAATGTTAAATTTATATTAACATTTTCAAATTCATCATTGACTTTATGAATATATTTGAAAAGTGTATTTTTTTAACACTGCTTTACATTTAAAATAAAGTGTTTTTGTTTGGAGCTCAGACACATTAACATGAGTAGCAGGAATGTTTGCACAAAATCAGATTTAATTATGGTATTTGCATTAATGAACAGAATCAATATAAAAGCACGCACAATTTGACAAAATCTGCAGTAATTTCCACCCTCATGTTTGCTACAATACAGAATATGAAGTGTCAACAGATGAAATATTACCAGTTCTTCCAACAGGAGACAGAAAGTTCATTTGGCTCCACGCAGCATGGTGCTAAATCTACTTGACGTGGTGAATGATGATCTTGAAGTAACGCTGAATAAAAATCCTGTTGAACGTTTGCAGTCACCCTTTCCAAAGCGGCTGCACATGGGCAGGTGCTGATGATGTTTTTGCGCAAAACATTATCGTCCCACAAAATTAAAGCACGTTGTCTCCGTTCTTCAGCTCAAACACACTGTCTGCAGTGCAAAGTGATTTTATGATTTACTGCGATGACTTTATTAACAACAGCAGCAGCAGCATCTGTGGGAGCAGCAGCAGCTGCAGCTCAGGGGCAAAGTGTCTTCCCATGGCAATATGTGGCACTAAAAAGGAAAACAATCCACAGATTGGGAGGCCAGGCAGCACGCTCCCTGGAACCAAAGGTTGTCGTCTCAGTAAATCAGCGGAGGCAATAGCATGGATGATTGTGTAGGTTGGCAGCCATAGTGGGGCTGTTAGTTATCCTGCTTCCAGTGCACCAGGTCCAGTCATTGTGCACAGGCTGAAAAACATGCAATGTAAAACTGTGTCAGAATGCAAAATGAATGTAAATCAGATTAGCAAGAATATAATAAAATTGTCTATTGCCACTCTGGGTTTATGTAGCACAGTACTACTTTAGCTCCTCCAAGGGGCAAATAACCTGCAGTCTGTTGTGACATTAGTACTGTCGTTTGTCACTCTTTAGTGTGCCCTCACATACTCAACTACTGCCTAATAAATAAGTTGGTGATTTGCAGTCATGACACAGTTGTAACGGAGTAATGGCGTTATTAAAATTTAATAACCCACTACAAGACAAGGCTGCAAGCAGTTATCTTAATGCTGGCAGGAGCGATGCCCTTTGACAGGAAGGAAGTAAAGAAATCACAATTCGTTGGAAAATAACAATGGAGATTTGTGCAGAATACAAAGTTGTAACCTACAGGTGCCCTCTAATGTCTGCGCTCCTCGTGCTTCAGGTCACTATTTTTAAACTGTCCTTGAATGAGCATCATAAGCTGGCGTACCAAGGTCAGTCCTGCTAAAGCAGAGTGATTCAGGTCCGATAAACCCTAACGTCCAATGAGCTTCAGTCAGAAAGGCAGCGCATGATTTATTTCTCAGGCATGGATTTTTTTCCTCTCCACTGACAGGCCAATTGTGTTCCTCAAAACTACTATTTATTAAAACCTGTTCTTGGCGTGAGTTCAAAATCCATCCATCCATCCATCCATCATCCATTCATCCATCCATCCATCCATCCATTCATCCATCCATCCATTCATCCATCCATCCATTATCTTTATCCACTTCTTCCTTTCCATGTCGCAGCAGTCACTGGTGCCCATTTCAATCAATAACTGTGTGAGAGGCAGGGGACACCCTGGACAGGTCTCCAGTTCATCACAGGGACACATAGAGACAAACAACCATTCACTCTCTCACTCACACCAAGAGACATTTTTTTTTCATTCATTCAACCTTTATTTACACAGGTTAATCCCACTGATCCTCGAGGACTCATTTACAAGAGAGACCAGATTTCAACAAAGAATGATGACAACACTGGACAACAATGACAACAATAAACAATCGTAGAAGAGGCACACAGATTTTGTTTTTTAACAAATTAAAATAAGATGGCAAAAAAGTAGCAAAAAACAGCTAGATTATAAGGCGAACGTAAAAAACTAAAAACAGGAACATGTCTGCATTGGTTCTTGCCAGGCATCCAACAGATGCTTAAAGCCACTTAAAGAGGTCCCGGTCGAGAGCTTCAGGTCTTTTTGTAAGATATTACAGGAAACAGGAGCAGAGGAAGAGAAGAACCTTTTGTCAAGTTCAGTCCGCACTGAGTGAACACTGCAGGTAATCATGTCCTGAGAGCGCATGCTGTAGCTGCACCCACGCAATGCCATGTAGGAGGAGATGTATGAAGGCAGCAGACCATGAAGTGATTTAAAGATGAAAATGTACCAGTTGGAGAGTATTAATTTAGAGTTACCAGTCGGCTTAACATGTTTTTGGTCCATCCATCCATCCATCCATTTTCGTCCGCTTATCCGGGGTCGGGTTGCGGGGGTAGCAGCCTAAGTAGGGAGGCCCAGACTTCCCTCTCCCCAGCCACTTGGAGCAGCTCCTCTGGGGGAATCCCAAGGCGTTCCCAGGCCAGCCGAGAAACATAGTCCCTCCAGCGTGTCCTGGGTCTTCCTCTGGGTCTCCTCCCGGTGGGACATGCCCGGAACACCTCACCAGGGAGGCGTCCAGGAGGCATCCTAACCAGATGCCCGAGCCACCTCAACTGGCTCCTCTCGATGTGGAGAAGCAGCGGCTCTACTCCGAGTCCCTCCCGGATGACTGAGCTTCTCACCCTATCTCTAAGGGAGAGTCCAGACACCCTGCGGAGAAAACTCATTTCAGCCGCTTGTATCCGAGATCTCGTTCTTTCGGTCACAACCCAAAGCTCATGACCATAGATGAGGGTGGGAACGTAGATCGATCGGTAAATTGAGAGCTTTGCCTTTCGACTCAGCTCTCTCTTCACCACGACAGACCGGTACAGCGCCCGCTTCACTGCGGATGCTGCACCTATCCGCCTATCGATCTCACGCTCCAGTTTTCCCTCATTTGTGAACAAGACCCCGAGATACTTAAACTCCTCCACTTGGGGCAGGACCTCCTCCCCGACCCGGAGAGGGCATGCTACCCTTTTCCGGCTCAAGACCATGGCCTCGGATTTGGAGGAACTGATCCTCATCCCGGCCGCATCACACTCGGCTGCAAACCGCTCCAGTGAAAGCTGTAGATCACGACCTGATGAAGCCAATAGGACCACATCATCTGCAAAAAACAGAGAAGCGATTCTAAGGCCACCAAAACGGATCCTCTCAACACCTTGGCTGCGCCTAGAAATTCTGTCCATAAAAGTTATGAACAGAATCGGTGACAAAGGGCAACCTTGGCGGAGTCCAACTCTCACCGGAAACGAGCCTGACTTACTGCCGGCAATGCGGACCAAGCTCTGACACCGGTCGTACAGGGACCTAACAGCCCATATCAATGGGCCTGGTACCCCATACTCCCGGAGTACCCCCCACAGAACCCCCCGAGGGACGCGGTCGAATGCCTTTTCCAAGTCCACAAAGCACATGTAAACTGGTTGGGCAAACTCCCACGCACCCTCCAGGACCTGCTGAGGGTGTAGAGCTGGTCCAGTGTTCCACGACCAGGACGAAAACCACACTGCTCCTCCTGAATCCGAGGTTCGACTATCCGACGGACCCTCCTCTCCAGAACCCCTGAATAGACCTTACCAGGGAGGCTTAAGAGTGTGATCCCCCTATAGTTGGAACACACCCTACGGTCCCCCTTTTTGAATAGGGGAACCACCACCCCAGTCTGCCAATCCAAGGGAACTGCCCCCGATGTCCACGCGATATTGCAGAGTCGCGTAAGCCAACACAACCCCACAACATCCAGAGCCCTAAGGAACTCAGGGCGAATCTCATCCACCCCTGGAGCCCTGCCACCGCGGAGCTTTTTAACCACCTCGGTGACCTCAGCTCCAGAGATTGGAGAGCCCGACCCAAAGTCCCCAGGCTCCGCTTCCTCAGTGGAAGACGTGCCAGTAGGATTGAGGAGGTCTTCGAAGTACTCCGCCCACCGACTCACAACATCCCGAGTTGAGGTCAACAGCACGCCATCCCCACCATAAATGGTGTTGGTCGCGTACCGCTTTCCCCCCCTGAGACGCCGGATGGTGGACCAGAATCGCCTCAAAGCCGTACGGAAGTCATTCTCCATGGCCTCTCCGAACTCCTCCCACGCCCGAGTTTTTGCCTCAGCAACCACCCGAGCCGCATGCCGCTTGGACTGTCGGTACCTATCTGCTGCTTCCAGGGTCCCACAGGCCAAAAAGGCCCAAAAAAGGTTTTTGGTCTGTGGGAGAAAACTGGAGTAGCTGGGAAAAAACCTGGTAGGCTAGTAAAAGGCTGATATGCTAACTCTAAATTGTTCCTAGGTGTGAGTGAGAGAATGACTGGTTATTTGTTTTGTCTGTCTCCATGTGTCCCTGTGATGGCCGACCGGTCCAGGGTGTCCCCCGCCTCTCACACAGCGATAGCTGGACGTGGCATGTGCACCAGTGATCCCTGCAAGCTGAACAGGAAGAAGTGGGTGAAGCTGTTCAGCAGCAAACTGACATTTTTTTTGGACCCAGTTTTCCACAACTTATGACCCACTATAATGTTTATCTCTTTCCAAACAGTTGTCTATTTTTATTTCTCTTGGTATGTATTTGAGATTTCTGAACATTTTTTAAAATAAAATTAGCCAACACGTGCAAACAGCATGCAAGTCTAAATAAAAAATAAACAAACTAACTCTTTAGTCATAAGATGAATGCATTTTCAGGCTATAGGATCATAGTGCATGTTTACATTAACATTTTATTGTAATATTAATTACTGAAAAACAAATTTAAAACACTGCAAACTTTTAAATATAGTCTGCCCAAAAGGCAGCTTCTTATACACTGTACTGTAGTTGGGAAATGGGCAAAGACTTGTGCATTAACTTAGAAGATAACCTATGTAAAACCATTTGTGACTTATCCTCACAGAATTATTCTCTTCTGGATTCATCTACAGCAAATGAATCAAAAAACATGGATGATTTCAAACGCCAACAAATACAGCTGCCGTTTGATTTGCTTTGTGTTGTTTGTGCATGAATATCCAATCCTGCAGGGTGCTGCAGAGTCATAAACATCCATCATTCACAATCATTCACAGGAAGCTGGGTGACAATCCATCACCCAGTGAAGTTACAGTCTGTCAGTTGGAATGGCAATCCTTTGTAATAAAACACAGGAACTTCTCTCTCTGGGTCGTCAGTGACTCTGCAGCTCTGTGATGAATGTGGCTTCAGCACCATTGCCTACAATGTTATAAACCTCTAAACTGTTAAAAACATCCATCAAAACAAAAGCAACAATGTTGTTCTGAAGAAAATTGTCTCTGTAGCATCACTCAGATTCAGGATTCATTGTGATAAAACAGAAAGTTTATGTATTTATTTATTTATTTATTTATTTATTTATTCAATATATCTGGCAAACTGTTCTTTCTCATTTTTCCCAAAGATGCATAAGAAAACAAACACAAACAAATACAAATAGGGTTTTCAAACTTAAACATGGTAATACCATCCACAAATTAAAACAAGTAACAGTTTGAACTATGTAAAAAATAAAGTAAGCAGTTTTCAGCTCAAAACACTTTTAAAATATTCTCCTTTTTTATTTTTTTTATTTTTTAACCATAAAATCAGTATCAATTAACTGGTATTCATATTGTTGGTTTTATGTGGGGGAGTGGTGGTGCAGAGGTTAAAGACAAGCCTGTGATCAGAAGGTCGCCGGCTTGACAACATCAAAATGTTTGTGGGAAAATTAAAGCACCCACACTTACCTCCACCCACATCTGCCCCACTCTGGGTCATTGAGCATGGCACTTGACCTCCACCATCGGCTCTCCCGGGCGTCCTAGATGGCACCTCTCTGCTCCACACAGAGGGCTGTGGGAGCACGGTGGTCTGCGGTTGCGTCAGGAAGGACATCCTGCATGAAATAAACAATTCCCAAGTCTTTGTGTTTCAGTTCGCTGAGGGGACCCCTTAAAGCTTCAGTATGTAACTTGTTTTTTAAACATATTTCTTCACTCTGCCACTATCTCCTGATAGATTGATGTTAGTCAGGTAATCTCTGAAAAAAACTATAGTCCTCTGGCGTCTCCCGGTGGTAATAAAAGCATTTATAAAAATCAAAGCGCCCCGCGGTTAACCAGCCAATAAAAACAGAGCTTCTAACTTCTCACGCTCCTAACCCACGCCCCCGCCTGTCAGCCCGCAGCGGCCGCGCAGGTTCTCATTGAAATAATTGCAAAGCGATGCAAAACTGTTTTGTATGTGACACAAATGTATTAAATTCCCCTTCTTCATCCCTGCTCTGGACTTTTCTTTTGTTTTTTTGGCAAAAGTCAAGTGATCGCTTCATCCTCCGCTCAGTCATGACAGAAACATTCAGGAAATGAATGAATTTGTCACGAGCGAATTAAAATCGGGTTCAACGTGGCTGCCGAGGCTCTGCAGATTTGCTGGTGTTCTGGTGTGCTGGACCCTGTTTTTATTTTATTTTTTAGAACGTTTTATTAACATATAAACACAGAAATTCAGAGCGGCTGCGACAGGACATGAGTGGAGGCGGAGTTAAGGAAGCTGAGCTGATTTACAGCGAGAGTGACGGGGAACAGAGCCATATATGGCTCTGAGGGGGAGGGAGCAGAATGCTTTTCCCTGTTGAAAAATTTTCTAAGTGCCAGCGTATTCCAGAAACTGCAGACAGCTCCTTTAAGAAGGAGGTGAAAGTAAAAGAAAAAAAATGCATATGCATATAAAATAACAAATAACAAAACTAATTGATGAGAATAAAAATAACCCAAGTTCTTTTTCAGTACCTTAGAAAGTCTAATGAAAAATCCCATCTCTGATGATTCATGGATCCCTAAATAAGCAGTATCTATGAGCAGTAATGACTTCATGAGATTCTTTATAAATTTATATTTTTTTAATTAGGAAAAAAAATCAAGCCAACATTCCTAGTATCACCTCTGGTTCTGTGTCAGATGAGACTACTTGTCACTAGAACCTGATTTATACTTAATTTCAATACATAGTAAATAAATAATTACATAATTTGTGCATAATGTTCCACCACATGTGATGCAAATGACAATAAAGAATATCTGTATCTGTGTCTGTATCTATGTTTGGAATGTTTTTGTCCTGTCGAGCTCTCTGAATTGCCAAAAAATATTGGCCTCATCCAAACCATCCATGTCTACTAGATCCCATCCCAGCCTGGCTATTAAAAGACATATTTCCCTGGGATCTGCTTAATTTGTCTCTAATTAATGGTTACGTACCACAGTGTTTTATGATTTTTGTAATTAAACCTTTACTTAAGAAGTCTGACCTTGATTCAGAAATTCTGGCCAATTATAGACCTATATCCAATCTAACTTTCATCTAAAAAATTCTAGAGAAAATAGTTGCTGGTCAGTTACATGATCACCTGCAATGAAATAATCTGTTTGAATAGTTTCAGTCAGGGTTTAGAGCTCACCACAGCACTGAATCTGCACTGGTGAAAGTTACTAATAATATTCTCATGGCCTCTGACAATGGACTGGTCCTGTTAGACCTCAGTGCTGCATTTGTTACAGCTGATCACAATATTCTATTACGGAGACTTGAATACGATACTGGGATTACAGGAACAGCTCTAAATTGGTTTAAATCATATTTAAGAGTCAGAGTCAGAGAGATTTATTTGTCATTCGCATCTCATGTACATGTGGTGGAACGAGATTATGTACACAGGGTCCCAGTTACATCCAACAATAAAATGTAAAAGAAAAACATAATAAGATCTAAGATATGAACTAAGAAAAACATCAACTAAATAATACACTAAGCACTAATAGCATAAAAACATTACATCAAACAGCAGCACGAACATGAGTCTGTGTGAGCAGATGAGCATACATGAACACAGCAACATGAAACAGATCAGCAGCAACATGATGTGATATTTCACAGTGATTATTCTGGTTAGATATTCATGAGTCTAACAGCCTCAGGGTAGAAGCTGTTCCTCAGTCTAGTGGTTCTACACTTAGGCCCTGTTTACACGGACACTGTGTGGGGGAAACGTAACTTATGGGCATGTTAATTAGTTTAAAAGTTTTGCGTTGACACGGATCTGACACGGATCTGCTCGAATCTCCCCCCTCCCTCATGCCCCCCCCTTACACCCACTGCGCATGCGTGCTGCTGAACCTTCACCCACTGCGCATGCGTGCTGCCTCACTCTGCTGGCAGTCTGCTACTTTCTTTTGTGCTAAAAGTTGAGCTAACAACAAGTTAACAATAAAGCTGGATTTTGGATAAGAGTCGACAGATTTGACACCAAGCGACTGCTTCATCTAACAAGCTGCACACCAGACGCTGAGTGGACTGTGGACCAGAACCGAGTCACGATGACTGCGGTAAAGTTAGTTTCACGTTGGAAGTTGGATATTCGAGCTCCGTGGCTTCAGGGGTGCGTTGCTCTCGTCAGTCCGCTTCATGGAGTCTGATTTCGGGCAGCTGCGCTGAGTCTGCCCCTTCTCAGAGACCAGACTCCATGAAGCGGACTGACGAGAGCAACGCACCCCTGAAGCCACGGAGCTCGAATATCCAACTTCCAACGTGAAACTAACTTTACCGCAGTGTCACGATGAGGTCTGACTTTCCTCCGTGATAAACAGCTGACTTACAGCAGGTAAATCAACGTTCTTAATATAATGTTTGCTTGTGTTTACTTTGATCACACAACAACTGAGTTTTTATTTATTTATTTATTTATTTCTGCCAGGTGGAGAAGCTGTCGTTGACAGGCTGATGGTTCGGCGGTTCTGATGGGTCCAGATGAACACACAGCAAGAGTCCAGTTCATTAACGTAGTTACAGTTCGGTTCACGTGTTTTAATAGTGTGTTCAGTTTAATTCTCAGTGTTTGTGTTTAAACTTTGTGGTGCTGAATAAATAAATAAATAAAAAATAAACCTGGTGTCTTCATTTTCACAGCACGTTACGCACTGTTTAAAAAATGTAACGAGTCCAGATAGATACTGTAGTTCAGATAAATTTACATCTCCCACGCCAACATAAATACTGTTTATTATTGTTAAACTGTTATATTTTGCAGCGTGACACGTGAAATGTCAGACTGTCCGCGCATGCGGGCTGCGCGCATGTGGTTGACACAAAAGCTCCACGGGAGATGTTTACATTATCAGCGGGGGGTCAGCGAAAAACTTCCACCTTGAGAGCAGGGTCAGAAAAGTATCGGAGTCAAAGAGGGGGGCCAGCAGCGTCGTGTAGGCGATAAGCAAAGTCGCAAAGAGAAAGTAGCGGTTACACTCAAAATACGCGCCGTGTAAACTGGCCCTTAATGCTCCTTAACCTTCTTCTTGAGGGGAGAAGAGCAAAAAGTATGTGTGCTGGGTGAGTGGGGTCCTTCATGATGCAGGTGGTCGTCTTTTTATCTGATAGATTTCAATTTGTAAATGTAAATTATGAATCTTCTTTACACACCAAAGTTAGTATTGGAGATCCTCAGGGTTTTGTGTTTGGACCAATACTGTACTCTTTACCTTAAATATGCTTTTATCAGATTCATTAGGATAATTTCATTTTTTAAAATCTATATGCCTCTTTTGTGATTGTCTATTGTTGTCGCTGTTGCCCATTGTTGTCAACATTATTTGTTGAAACCAGGTCTCTCTTGTAAATGAGTCATCAAGGGCTCAATGGGATTAACCTGTCTAAATAAAGGTTGAATGAATTAGGAAATGTTATTAAGCAGCATGGGATACATTTTCATTGTTATGCTGATGATACTGTAATGGAATAAGACCTGTCATGCTGACATGACATGGGCACGAGTTAGGATGCCTTTGTTTAGTCTAAGCTGTTCGCGCAGTTTATTGGGAACCTTGTACAGGAACCTTATAG
>JBBPBX010061246.1:0-21183 GCA_038048925.1 Garcialebias charrua | reverse complement strand
TCATTTGTTCTTGTGATATTATAGATAAACACAGATGTCTGCAATGCATTAGGAATCAAAAGAAGCCTTTGTGCACCTTACCACCCTCAAACAAATGGATTGGTGGAACGATTGAATGGCACCATACAAAGGTAAATATTATCACATCTGATTTGCATGTCTTTATAAACCTGGGGTGTCGTTTTATTTGTAAAAACTGTTTTGTTACTTTTGGTAAGAAATGAACACTTTGAGGGTAAAAAACATGTTCTATATTGTCTATATATATAAAAAAAACTAAGTCTGGTCCACTGTAAATTCAGAAAAAAAAACAAACATGCAAATAAAATGTAGAAATGTTTCGTCTTTCGTAACAAACAGTTTTTCAGTCTAAGATGCTATATTCATCTAAGTCTTAAAACTTGCACCCTCTCACAGTGGATCAGCATAGAGACTTGTGGGGCTCCACATGTGATTCTGCAGAGATTGTGTGTTATCCATCTGTACAAATTGCCTTCTAACATCCAAGTACATATGCACTGCAGCGCTGGTCCTCTAATACCATATTTGCTCAACTTCTAAAGGACAATGGTGTGATCGACTATGTCTAAATCTTATTTTAAATCAACAAATACACTTACACTATGTTGTTTTTGATTGACAGCTGTGGAGATTAGTTCTGTTAATTCCATAAGAGCCATGGATGTAGAGTTTTTTTTATATAAACCCATATCAGAGTCAGACTTAGAGAATGTTTATTGTCATACGCATCACATGTTTAACATGTGATGAAATGAGATGATGTACACTCAGTCCCAGTAACATCCAGCAATACAATGTAAGCGAAAAACAGCAAAAACATAATAAAAGAACTCAGAAAAACATAAACAATAAATACACTAAGCACTCATATCATAGAAAAACATTACTCCCAACAACAGCACGAACATGAGTCTGAATGAGCAGATGGGCATGGATGAACACAGCAACATGATTCAGATCAGCAGCAAAATGAAACATATCAGCTGCAACATGAAAAATATCAGTAGCAACATGAAACACATCAGCAGCTAAATTACACGGATCAGCAACAACACAATGTGCTATTTCGCAGTGATTATTCTGGGTATTTATTCATGAGTCTAACAGCATCATAGTATAAGCTGTTCCTCAGTCTAGTGGTTCTACACTTAATGCTCCTCAACCTCCTTTATGAGGTGATAGGACAAAAATAGTGTGTGCCTGGAGAGTGGGGTCCTTCAAGTTGCAGGTGGCCCTCTTCCTAAATCTGGAGGTGTATATGTCTGTCCAAAAAAGCTAAGTCTGGTCCTCTGGACATTCAAAAAACAAAAACAAAAAAAGCAACAAAAAAATGTAGAAACGTTTCGTCTTTCGTCCGAAAGACTTCCTCAGTCTGAGAAGCTGTATTCAGCTCAGTCTTATAAATAGCACCCTCCCACAGTGGATCAACCAGTGGGCTGATGACAGCCGAAACCAGCTGCTCACATGATCAAGGAGGACCATCAGCATGACGATGGATCGTTAGCACCCTGATGGTTGTTTGCTATTCACAGAGGGCTGAGTGATACTAGCAATAACATCATTGTAAGAGGGGGACAGTTGAACCCTCAGGCCTCCACCTGCTTTACTCCTCTCTCAAACCATCGTCCTCTCTATGAAGGATGTGAACATCTTCATCCATGAAAGAGTGACCGCTGAACTGGAGATGAGTGTAGACCGCAGAGTCCTGATGATGTTGATCTTCTGTGCTGAGCCATCCTTTTGGCCCGTGGCTGTTTAGTTTCCCCGATATTCCTGTTCCTGAAAAGTTCCTGAAAACTATGAGGTTAGACATATTCTACACACCACATAACTACGCATATTACCTACAGGGTCTATAACAAGTGATTAAATATGTTTTTTTTACATTTTATGCAGATTGGCTCTGATGAAGAGATGCTTTTGGAAGAGGAGATTGCAATTGACATTGAAAAACAGCAACAAATTCTTGACTTTGCTCAGAAGAACGTGGAAAGGGTGCAGGAAAGAACCAGGAAGAGACTTCAGTCAAAATCGACAGAGCAAACTCTGCAGGTTGGAGACACTGTGTGGAGGGCAAATGTTCGCAGCCAACAGAGAAAAGGTGGAAAACTTGACCCTGAATTCTTTGGACCTTTTACTGTGACAAGAATAGAAGGGAAATGTGTTGACTTGGTTAATGATTTGGGGAAAGAAATGCGTAAAGTCAACTTAGACCACCTTAAACGTCATGTTGAAGAGGTCCCGAGAATCCCAGAGAAATTAAAAGTCAAGGTTGGTAGAGCGTCTACTACAACTTCAGCCAAACCAAAGACCCCAGCCACTACAAGTGCCCCAGCCACACCAAAGTCCCCAGCCACCACAAGTGCCCCAGCCACACCAAAGACCCCAGAGACACCACAGTCCCCAGCCACCACAAGTGCCCCAGCCACACCAAAGACCCCAGAGACACCACAGTCCCCAGCCACCACAAGTGCCCCAGCCACACCAAAGACCCCAGAGACACCACAGTCCCCAGCCACCACAAGTGCCCCAACCAAATCAAAGACCACTCCCAGACACCAAAGACCCAAGCCACCACAAGTGTCCCAACCAAATCAAAGACCCCAGCCACACGAAAGACCCCATCCACCACAAGTGTCCCAGGCACATCAAAGACCACGGCCACACCAAAGTCCACAGCCACCACAAGTGCCCCAGTCACACCAAAGACCCAAGCCACCACAAGTGCCCCAACCAAATCAAAGACCACTGCCACACCAAAGACCCAAGCCACCACAAGTGTCCCAACCAAATCAAAGACCCCAGCCACACGAAAGACCCCATCCACCACAAGTGTCCCAGGCACATCAAAGACCACGGCCACACCAAAGTCCACAGCCACCACAAGTGCCCCAGTCACACCAAAGACCCAAGCCACCACAAGTGCCCCAACCAAATCAAAGACCACTGCCACACCAAAGACCCAAGCCACCACAAGTGTCCCAACCAAATCAAAGACCCCAGCCACACGAAAGACCCCATCCACCACAAGTGTCCCAGGCACATCAAAGACCACGGCCACACCAAAGTCCACAGCCACCACAAGTGCCCCAGTCACACCAAAGACCCAAGCCACCACAAGTGCCCCAACCAAATCAAAGACCACTGCCACACCAAAGACCCAAGCCACCACAAGTGCCCCAACCAAATCAAAGACCACTGCCACACCAAAGACCCAAGCCACCACAAGTGCCCCAACCAAATCAAAGACCACTGCCACACCAAAGACCCAAGCCACCACAAGTGCCCCAACCAAATCAAAGACCACTGCCACACCAAAGACCCAAGCCACCACAAGTGTCCCAACCAAATCAAAGACCCCAGCCACACGAAAGACCCCATCCACCACAAGTGTCCCAGGCACAGCAAAGACCACAGCCACACCAAAGTCCACAGCCACCACAAGTGCCCCAGTCACACCAAAGACCCAAGCCACCACAAGTGCCCCAACCAAATCAAAGACCACTGCCACACCAAAGACCCAAGCCACCACAAGTGCCCCAACCAAATCAAAGACCCCAGCTACACGAAAGATCCCAGCCACAACAAGTGCCCCAGCCAAAGATGTCACATCTTATGTTGCTTTTGCCCCAACAACGACATCAGCTACAGCAGATCCACAGATATGTTCACCACAAATATCACAACTGTCTCCTGAAAAATGTATTTCAACATACTATAATACCTATGTTACCAACAGTATGCATATTATGTGAAATTAACTTTTTGGTACTCTGTTTTGTCAAATAGGTGTCATTGAGGCCTGGAAAGGTAAAAAGGCCCATGTCCTGTTGTCCAGAATTGGGTCATATAAACTTTTTTTTTGGGACATAGCAAGAACAGCCCCTGGCCAGCAACTGGAAAGCGAGGTACCATATGTTTTATCATATCCCCAAAGGTGTAAGGATGACCTTTATTACAAAAGACAACTAGTAGTAATATTATCTATGTTATGACATGAATGTGATAATTACAGTGAAGTACACATTGTTTGTTGCCAGGTTATCAATGCCTACCTCAGAAAAACTGTAGAAAACTATAACCAGGGCCACGAAACGACCAAGGCTTTGTTTATAGACTCATATGAGATGACAAACATTTGGGAGAGAAAGAAATCAAAACTGAAGGTAATTACAAAATGTCTAAAATTATTATTTCTAGCATATTAGCAGTAATCATCAAGCTATAGACAATAATTAGTGAAAATATGTAATACATGTCTTTTACTGGATTCTGTCTCTAGTGCAATCCAGACACATTTGAAACTATGTTGGGGGCAGTTCACGTACCTGGACACTGGATATTTGTAGTAAGAAATTTTGTTATTCAGTTTATCAAGTTAACTGTTAAACAAATACGCTTACAGAATACATATAACACATATGTTATTTATTTTCCCCCCAAACCTAAATAGGCAATATATCCAAAACAAAAAAGGAGTATTGTCCTTGATTCCGGTGGCAATGCCTCTTCAAAAGTGAAGACCTGCTTAGAATCCACAAGGTGATTATTATACTACTTTGTACTAAGGTGTCTTATAATTCTACTAAAACAAAGTCAGAATTTTCATTAACACGACATATGTCTGTCTTTAAAGGGCATTCATGAGGGAGCTTGGAAAATCGGAAGTCTTGAGGTGGAAAGCTGAAACACTTCCCCATTCTTCTCAGAGAGACAGCAGTTCTTGTGGTGTATTTGTTCTGAAAGTGAGTTTTCATTTTCTTTTTATGTATATATATATATATATATAATATATTTATANTATATGTATACTGTATATATATATATATATAGATGTGTGTGTATATATTTGTGTATATATATGTATACTGTATATATGTATACTGTATATATATGTATATATGTGTATGTATGTGTATACATTTGTGTGTATATATATATATGTATACTGTAATTATTTGTGTGTATATATAAGTATACTGTAATTATTTGTGTGTATATATGTATACTGTATATATTTGTGTGTACAGTATATATATGGATACTGTATATATTTGTGTGTATATATGTATACTGTATATATTTGTGTGTATATATATGTATACTGTATATATTTGTGTGTATATATATGTATACTGTATATATTGGTGTGTATATATATGTATACTTTATATATGTATACTGTGTATCTAATATATGTATATGTACATCCATCCATCCATCCATTTTCTTCCGCTTATCCGGGGTCGGGTCGTGGGGGTAGCAGCCTAAGTAGGGAGGCCCAGACTTCCTTCTCCCCAGCAACATGGAGCAGCTCCTCTGGGGGAATCCCAAGGCGTTCCCAGGCCAGCCGAGAAACATAGTCCATCCAGCGTGTCCTGGGTCTTCCTCTGGGCCTCCTCCCGGTGGGACATGCCCGGAACACCTCACCAGGGAGGCGTCCAGGAGGCATCCTAACCAGATGCCCGAGTCATTTCAGCCGCTTGTATCCGAGATCTCGTTCTTTCGGTCACAACCCAAAGCTCATGACCATAGATGAGGGTGGGAACGTAGATCGATCGGTAAATTGTATATGTACAGTATATATATATTTTTTTATATATATAAAAGTTATATAAAAAAATATATATATAGTTATATATTTTTATATATATACTGTATATAGTTTGCAGATGATACAGCGGTGGTGGGATGCATCACAAACAATGATGAGTCCAGCTACAGACAGGAGGTGGAACACCTGGAGAGCTGGTGCAAAGAGAATAATCTTCACATGAATGTGAAGAAGACAAAGGAGATGATTGTGGACTTCAGAAGGAACAAACACACCCATGCCCCACTGATAATAGGTGGGTCTGCAGTGGAAGTGGTCTCCAGCTACAAATACTTGGGTGTACACTTGAATGATAACCTCAGCTGGAGCAACAACACCACCAGCCTGATCAAGAAAGGTCATCAGAGACTCTACTTCCTCAGACGGCTGAGACGAGCTGGTCTGAGCAGCCCAGTCCTCACCTCCTTCTACAGGTGTGCAGTGGAGAGCATCCTGTGCTCCAGCATCAACGTGTGGCATGGAGGCTGCACAGTTGAAGAGAGGAAAGCTCTGCAGAGAGTGGTGAAGGCTGCACAGAAGTCTGTTGGAGTCAGTCTCCCCACAATCACAGACATTTATACCTCCAGATGCAGGAAAAGAGCCACCTGCATCATGAAAGACCTCACTCATCCAGCACACTCACTCTTTGCCCCACTCCCCTCAGGACGGAGGTTGAGGAGCATCAAGTGTAGAACCACTAGACTGAGGAACAGCTTCTACCCTGAGGCTGTTAGACTCATGAATAAATAAAAATAAAATAAAAAATAAACACTGCAAAATATCACATCATACTGATGCTGATCTGTTTTCTTGTTGCTGTGTTCATCTGTGTTCATCTGTGACCATCTGCTCATACAAACTCATGTTCGTGCTGCTGTTTATTCCCACTATATTAGGCTTAGTGTATTACTAGTTGATGTTTTTCTTAGTTAGTTCTAGATGTTATTACTGTTTTTCTCTTTCATTTGTTGTTGGATGTAACTGGGACCTCGTGTACATAATCTCGTTTTCATCACATGTACCACATGCGGTGCAAATGACAATAAAGACTCTCTGACTCTGACTCTGACTCTGATATATATACATATATATAAAAAAAATTTGAAAGAATATTGTAAAATGATTTTAATTTACAACTGAGTGTTTTACTGTGTTTTGTCTTTAATTCGTTAACATGTAATTATATACTGTTAACTTCTAGTATGCCGAGAACATTCTTGGAGAAGAGCCACTGACATTTCCAAATTCTAAGTCAGCAGTTGAGAAATACAGGATGGAAGTGGCCATAAAATTACTAACAGAAACAGGTATTCTTTGAACTTACTGTATGAAACTTTACACATCTTGAAATCTTCTTTATTAATGTGATTATAGTCCATGTAGCAATAAGGAAATATCTCCAATATTATAATTTCAAACAGATGATCTCAAAGGACTGTGCCACTACTGTGGGGAGGAAGATCCAAAAGCAGATGCCACAGCCTCTATGAAGAGTCCCCACATTGACTGGGTTGGTTTCTAATAAAACAGTGTTTGCCAGATTTCTCCTGTGAGCAACACCTGTTCTAACCATTATATTAAAAAAGTATAGTTCTTCTCCTTCTTTCAGCTCTTCCCTTTTCAGGGGTCGCCACAGCGAGTCATCCTCCTCCACCTCACTCTGTCCTCTGCATCCTCTGTCCTCACTCCAACTACCTTCATGTCCTCTCTAACTGCATCCATATATCTCCTCTTTGGCCTTCCTCTGTGTCTTTTTCCTGGCAGCTGCATTTCTAACATCCTTCTACCAATATACCCACTGTCCCTCCTCTGGACATGTCCAAACCATCTCAGTCTGGCCTCCCTAACTTTATCTCCCAGTTGTTCAACATGTGCTGTACCTCTGATGATCTCATTCCTGATCTTATCCATCCTTGTCACTCCTAAGGAGAACCTCAACATCTTCATTTCTGCTACTTCCAGTTCTTTCTCCTGTCTTTTTGTCAATGACACTGTCTCCAGACCATACAACATAGTTGGTCTCACCACTGTCTTGTAAACTTTTCCTTTGACGTTTGCCGACACCTTTTTGTCACAAATCACTCCTGAACTCCTGTACGTCCTTTGCTTTGCCTTAGCTACTTCCCTCTTTGCTCTATGTCCCATGTCCTTATATTCCAGTCTCCTCTCTTCAGTCCTCTCACTGTCATATTTCTTCTTGGCTAATCTCTTTGTTTGAATGGCGTCCTGCACTTCAGTATTCCACCACCAGGGTGGGTGCCTATCTGACACTCTCTTCACCTCTACTACATTATTTGCCAACTCCTCCTTCAGGACCATCCCTACTCCATTTCTCTTTCTATCCACACCATGGTAAAACAGTTTGAACCCTGCTCCAATACTGCGAGCCTTGCTGCCCTTCCACTTGGTCTCTTGGACACATAAAACATCTACCTTCCTTCTCTGCATCATGTCAGCCAGCTCTCTACCTTTGCCTGTCATTGTCCCCTCATTTAGAGTTGCAACCCTCAGTCCTACATTCTTCACTTTACTCCTCTACCTCTGTCTCCTAACACGTTTCCCTCCTCGGGGTCTTCAACTTAAAAAAGTATAGTTGAAAAAAATAAATCCAGCAACATGAACAACTGTGACATAATACATAAGGGGATGATATATTATTATGTTAACATTTGACCAGATGTGTTTTTATAATACATTAGTTTAAATAATGAACTGGGAAATAAGTTTTTTACACGTCATGGTGTTGTGTGACAGTTATTTGATGAAATCAAGCATTGTTTTTTGTGTTTACAGATCGAATGTGACGACTGCGGAAGGTGGTTTCATAACATCTGTGTGGGGTACCATGACGAGTATTGCTGTCCAGCCTGTACATAATACGTAGTTGTTGTATTGTAGTGTATATGATTGGTTGTTAGGTATGCAGTTCTCCAGCCTGTACATATTAGTAGTTGTATTTTAGTGTACTGTATGTGGTTGGTTGTGATTTATGACATACCATACCATACCATTTTATTTATAAAGCACTTTAAACAGGAACAAGTCCACACCAAAGTGCTGGACAAACAAACACGCAACAGGCAACACAGACAATGAAGTACAACACGAAAAACATAAAAACATTGCAGATCATAAATCAAACGATCCAATACAAATCAGCTGGCATTGAAAGCGATGGAGTAGTAGTGAGTTTTTAACCGGGATTTGAAAACCGAGAGGGAGGGGGCCTGTTTGATGAGCAGCGGTAACTCGTTCCAGAGTCTTGGGCCTGCTACAGAGAACGCCCTGTCACCCCTGCGCTTAAGGCGAGTTTCTGGAACTATTAAGAGTACCTGATCCTCTGACCTCAAAGCACGTGGAGGGACATATGGGTGTATCAGATCCGAGAGATAGGCGGGGGCGAGACTGTTCAGCGATTTGTAGACATACATGAGAATTTTGAATTGGATTCGAAGATGAACCGGTAGCCAGTGAAGGGAGGCCAAGACTGGTGTAATGTGCTCTCTTTTGCGTGTGCTGGTTAAAAATCGGGCAGCTGCGTTCTGAACCAGTTGTAATCGTGCAATGGTGGCTTGACTGACGCCAAACAGAAGTGAATTGCAGTAATCAAGCCTAGATGTAATGAATGCGTGAATCACTGTCTCCAGGTGCTTTTTACATAGTTCAGGTTCAGGTTCAGGTTACTTTATTTATACCCAAGGGTAAATGTGGTTTGCTGTGGTACAAAGCATACATCCATCCATGCGCACACACAAATAAAAACAGTAAAAACATTTAGTAAAAACACTTCAAAGAAACCATAAACAGATAATGTTGCACATAACGGTGTTAAGGCTCCCCAAATCATATGTAAAATGAAAAATAAAAACATATAACCACTAAAAGCTTCAACGTTATTTCAGTTTGTTCATTTCAGTAACAGCAGTGGGAACAAAGCTATTTTTAAAACGTGTTGTCCTACATTTAGGGACTAAAAACCTCCGACCAGAGGGAAGAAGCTGAAACTCTCCGTACAGGGGATGAAGGACATCTTTTAAAACAGAAGAAGCTATCCTCTGTACCTGACTAACGTACATGGATGTAACTGAGGTTTGGGTTCCTCCGGTCAGTTTAGATGACAGCTTAACAATCTGCTGAAGGGAATTCTTTCCTCTCAGTGTAGTGTGACCAAACCATGACACCAAGGAAAAGGATAAAACTGATTCAATAAAAGCACGGTAAAACATGGTCATTATGGTTCGGTCAATATTAAATTGGTTGAGTTTCCTTAGACAATAAAGGCGCTGGTGGGCCTTTTTGCACACCTTGTCAAAATTGGTTTCAAAGTTTAATTTATCGTCTATGATTGTCCCGAGATATTTGTAAGACTGCACTGTCTCAATTGCTTGACCTTTAATTAAAGTGACTCCGTGCTGGTGAGGTTTCTTCCTAAAATCAATGATCATGTCTTTTGTCTTATCTGTGTTTAGTTTGAGGAAAGAGTCCTCGCACCATTGAACAAAATCATCAGTCACCTGCCCATGGCTACTTTCATTTCCTTTAAGCAGACTGACAATAACAGAATCATCTGCATACTTTATAATGTACCTGCTCTCATGTCTGCTCCGACACATGTTGGTGTATAGAATAAAAAGCAGGGGTGACAGTACACATCCCTGGGGTGACCCAGTGGAAGAGGACTTAGATTCAGAGAGACAATTATTCACCCTTACTCTCTGTGTCCTGTTACTTAAAAAATCCAAGATCCAGCCCATCAAATTGTTACTCAGAGGAAACTGTTCAACAAGCCGTTCAGTTAATATGTGAGGTTGGATTGTATCAAATAGTTCTCCAGATTGTAAACACCGTAAAAAGAGACTTCTTCAGAGTTGTACATTCTACATAAATATTTTATGTTATACTGTTGTGGCACAGTTTGTCAATAAAAAAAACAGAGTTCCTCATGTTCCCCACTGCTTGAAGACATAACGTTATCATTGCTTGTATAGATGTTAGGAGCATTAATAATAAAAAATAAAAAAATCTGTTTATTCACTGTGGCTAACACAAAATTAGCCAACACATCACAGCTACTCCAAGGTGTCCAATTTCTCACACAAAGACAACATTAACATAACATTTCATTACAAAAACGCCTTCCAATGACGTTGTAACCTGAAAATACTGTAGTTATGTGAAATTACAGTAAGGTCACCGATTTTGACGGGTATCAAATTTGGTGACCTCTGTGATACGGAGTACTTGAGGCTCCCATGTTATGTTAATTGCCCCCAGACTGTAGTGAGGAGGTGGCAGAACTCCAAAACACATTTAAAATGAACTTTGAAAATAGTTATGTGAAATTACAGTAAGGTCACCGATTTTGACGGGTATCAAATTGTGTGTCGAGTTATCTCCTTTGCTTGAACTCGAAAAAAAGGCTTTGGCACCAACAGAGGACGCTGTACAACTCCACTCATTTAGTCTTTTATTTTATTTTCTCTGATGCTCCATGAGCCATAAGTTGAAAACCTTGAATAATAAACACATTTAAATATATCAAATGAAAATACTGTTTCAATCAACAAATTTAAACCCTTAATAGAAAATTATTAAATATTTATATGAATTTAAGCTTTACCTATATATTTCAAATTATTTTTAATGCAGCAAATTTATACATACAATCTTGTTTAAAGAGAAAAATGTAAAACCAGACAAAATAGACAAAACACCTACATTTCTGGCACTACATTGCCATCTCCTGTGCAACCAATGCAACTACTAAAATAAACTAAACTAAACTAAACTGTTTGAAAAAAGGGGCAGATATAATAAGATTTAATCTTCTTTCTGCTACCTTTCTTTTTTTTTTACATTGTGTACGTATCATTAATGGGATTGTCTTGTATTGTGTTTCTTTTGTAAAAAAAATGAACAAATTTAATAAACATAAACATTTAAAAGCGCCTTTCAGGACACCCAAGGAGAACATTTCACAGCAAGAAAAATATCATACAAACAACAAACACAGTTAAAACATCAGCTGTAACAAATTAAAATGTAAAATAAATGAAGAATATAAAATACATTTAGTAAAATTAATGATAAGCAAGTTTTGAAACCAATCTCCCTCCCAACAAAGCACTTGGAAACATTTATTAATCATTTACAGATTTATTAATTAAATGTTTAAACAACAGCAATTGAATGCGATGGTCCGTCTGTGTTCAGCATACCCATTACATTTTCCCCGTCAATGCGACCGAAACAAAATTCGGGAAGTGTTCCATTTTCATTCCTGCTACACTGTTCATTAGAGCTGCGCAGAGTTTTTTTTTTTAATTTTTTTTTAATTTTTTTTTTTTTTTATTTTTTTTATTGAATCAAAAAACAAAATACATTAATACAAACAGTATAACAAGGCATATAATATACAAACAATAAAAGTTGAAAAGGCAATTAAACTAAGCAGAAAATTATTAATAAAGTTCTAAACAGCAGCATAAAAAAAAAGAGAACAATTTGAGAAACATAGTACAAAATTAAATTGCGTGTGCAAGAGGAGTTTCAAGTTTTATGATAAGCTATTAATATATTTGTATAAGGACTGTGCTTTAGGGAGTCTGCAGCGTTTAAGTACATTCTTAAATATATTTACTTCATTTAGAAAAATGCAAAATAAGGGAGAAGTTTTCAAGAAACGACTTTTGTGAATAAAAAATTTTGCCATCAGGATGAGATTGTTGTTACCATAATTTAAAACTTCATTCCCTGTTAACAGACCAAATTTAATTGTAGTGAAATCTAAAGGTGGGATGGAACTCTTAGATAAAATCCAGTTCTGAAAATCTTTCCAAAAAGCATTAGTGACATTACAGTTGAAAAAAAGATGTTCAGCTGTCTCAACATCAGAATTGCAAAATGTACAAGTATTGGTTTCTATATTAAATTTCTTTTGCAACAAATCATTGCAAGGGTAGATTTCATACATAATTTTGAAATGTATTTCTTTAGTTTTTTGTGGGAGTGGATGGGAAAGGTATTTGGTTCTGATTATTTTTTGTGAGGAAGTATCATAGTTTTTAAACAAATGTTTTCTTTTCAATGTATGGGGAAAGAGTATAGCGGTCAGAGTATTCCTTATGAATTTATTATTACATTTTTTATCTATGAAATCACAGCCATTAATTAACAAGGAAGGTTTTGTAAGATTAACATTGGAATATGTAATTATACCTTTAATCATCTGAATCAAAGCAGGAGGAATGGATTTTATCACTCTCTCAAACTTACTTTTAGTACAGATTAACGTGTATTTTTTGATAAAATCATCATATGATAAGAGGTTGCCATTTCCATTCATAAGGTGTAAAACAGACCAAATATCTTTTTCCAACCAATCTTTGTAAAGGAATGATTTTCGATTAATCAAGATATACCTATTGTTCCAAATTGGGATTGAGTGTGGTGAGAAGTTGTGTTTGAAGACCAGTTTCCAATATTGCAAAACCTGTTTGTGAAAGTCTGATAATTTTATTGGTAATTTAGAAATTTCAAAGTCGCAGCTTAACAAAAAACAAATTCCACCAAACTTTTCAAAAATCTTCCGAGGGAACATATACCAAAAGCTTTCGTAATTTTTTATGAAGTTTTGTAACCATTTCAGTTTGATGGTACCGTTCATTGGATCAAAATCAATCATATTTAAACCCCCTTCCTCTAAAGATTTAACTACATCTGCTCTTCTAATATAATGGCATCTGTTTCTCCAAATGAAATTAAAATTGTCCTGGTTTATTTTCTTTATCATTTTATCGGATATAGGCAATGAATAAGCAGGGTAAATAAGACGAGATAAGTTTTCCATTTTAGTGAGTAAAACACGTCCAAAAATAGATAAATCTCTTTGAAGCCAACTGTTGAGAATAACTTTACTACTCTGGATTTTAGTTTCTATGTTGGAGGTTTCAATTAATTTTTTATCTCTTGAAATATTAATTCCTAAGTATTTCACTTCTTTTTTAACTGTGATATTACCAACATCGTCCAGCGGATGATCATGAATAGACATTATTTCACATTTTTTCATATTCAAATGCAAACCAGAGGCTTTAGAGAATGTCTGTATCTCCTTCAGCACATTTGAAATTTGAGATTTATCTTTTAGAAACAGGGTTGTGTCATCAGCTAGTTGTGTTATTACCAGAGGGTTTCCCATCACATTTAAAGGTTCAATATTTGAATTGTTTTTAATAAAAATAGCTAATAGCTCTGCCACAATAATAAATAAAAGAGGTGAAGCAGGGCAACCTTGACGAATTCCTCTTTGGATATTAAAACGTTTAGAGGTTCCAGATGGTAGAGATACTGAACTATTAATGTCCGTGTAGAGTAACTGGATCAATCTGTTAAACTTTTCTCCAAAACCAAAAGAGTCCAAAGCCCTTAAGATGAAGGAGTGCTCCACCATATCAAAGGCTTTGTAAAAATCCAAAAAGACAATGATTCCATCATCCTCCACCAGATGTTCATAGTCCAGCAAATCTAGGACCAGTCTCAGATTATTGTGAATAGATCTCTCCTTCAGAAAGCCAGATTGTGTGTCACTTATAATCTGAGGTAAATCATCTTTTAGTCTGTCTGCAATCACATGTGTGAAAATTTTATAATCAGTATTTAACAAAGTAATTGGACGAAGATTTTCAATGTATCGTTTATCTTTAGCTGGTTTAGGGATCAACGTGATAAGCCCCTGTTTCATTGTAGGTGTTAATGAGTTGATTAGTAATATATCATTTATTGTTTCCAGAAAAAAAGACCTTAGATCTTCCCAGAAGAATTTGTAAAACCCTGAGGTTAAACCATCTTGGCCTGGTGCTTTTCCGGTAGCTAGTTTTTTAATCACTCTGTCTAATTCTTCTAGTTTGAAATCAGAGTCACATTTCTCCTTAAAATCTGCCTCTATCTGTGGAATGTATTCTTTGATTTCTTCTAGAAATCTATTCGAACTCTCAGGATTAAAATCAGATGAGTATAGTGTTGAGTAAAATTTGTAAATTTCTTCTGAAATAATTTTTTGGTCATTGACTTCTTTATCTTCTATAATTAAGGAGTTTATGTTTTTTCTTTCTTGACGTTTTTTTTCTAAATTACTAAAATAAGATGTATTTTTTTCACCTTCTTCTATCCATTTAGCACGTGACCTAATATAGGCACCATGTGCCTTTTTAGAATAGATTTCATCTAATTTGTTTTGCAGTCTTATAAACTCTGCTTTATCATCTTCGGTCATTTCAGATTTTTTACATAAATAATTTATTTTTTGAACCAATTGAGATTCAAGCTCTTTTTGTTGCTTACATTTCAGTTTACTAAATGAAATGGAGAATTCACGCACCTTAAATTTAAAATATTCCCATCTTTTACTGAAGCTGCCTATGGTTTGATCATTTTTGTATTTTTGAATCATTTCTTTAATTATACGAGCATAACCTTCATCTTTTAGTAAGTCTGAGTTAAATTTCCAGTAATCTTTTTTGAATGTTTTCCAATTTGCTGGGTTTAATTTAAGTGATATTACACAGTGATCTGTTAACGGAGCAGAAGAGATGGAGACATGGGAAGTGTATCTGATTACCTCCGGTGTTGTTAACCATAAGTCTATTCTAGACTTTATACTTCCATTTGGTTTAATCCAAGTGAACTGACGAACACCAGGATTTTGGTCTCTCCATACATCTATAAGATGATTGGAATTAATAAATTCAAATAAGGTTGGATTCAAGGTTTCTGTAAGAGATCTTGAAGGACATCTGTCCATCCATTCATCTGGTGACAAGTTATAATCACCGCCTACCACCACAAAGTTTGAATTATACATTTCCTTATATTCAGTGATAACTTCTGTAAGTTTCAACAATAATGACTTATTCTGATTATTATTTGCATATCCATAAACATTGCACAGTATAACAAAATATCCTTCAACATTTAGCACAACTGCCATCCAATGACCCAGATCATCAACTTTGGAAGCAACAACTTTTCCAGGACATCTGTTAAAACAAATAGCTACTCCTCCAGAACGATTTGATCCATGGCTGAAAAGAATCTTCTCTCCCCACTGGTTTGACCACCAGGTGGCGTCCGCGTCACATGAGTGGGTTTCCTGTAGAAACGTGCAGTGTGCCTTTTGTCCTTTACAGAATAAAAATAAAGCTTTTCTCTTCACATTGTCCCTGAGACCTCTTGCATTTAAAGAAATAAAAGACAGATTTGTTTTAAGCATTTGTGCTGTTTAAAGAACGGATTACAATTTTTTTTTTTTTTTTAAATCAAAACAAACTATTTTAGTCTTTTTTTTTTTTTTTGTAGAAAAAGAACAGATTGAGTGTACGTCCCTCTATTAAAACAAATAGAAAATTACCACACCCTTATTTCTAAACTTATTTACAGTAAACATCTTTATAAAATACCTTCATTTTAGTCCTTTGCATAAATGCGCCGGCCGTTTATGTATCCGAACGGGCCGCGGTAGTAAGCCCGGTCTCCTGCCTTCCTCGCCTGCTGGATCTGGGGCCAAACTTTCTCTCTCTCCTCTCGGTCTTCTTTTGTCAAATCCTCCATGAAACGAACACCTGCTGACTTGCAGACGTCAGACGTTTTAGTCATTTTCCATATTCCATCTCTGTGCTGCCGCTTGGTGAACTGCACCATGATTTGTCGAGATCTGTTGTCGTCCTTCTTCCCCATCCGATGAACCGTGTCAACGTAGTCATCCATCTTCTCTGCCCATTCTGGAGCCACTTTCTCCAGGAGTTTCACCACATCCTGCCGAGTGTCTTCTCCCATCGTCTCCTTCATCCCTCTGATCCGCAGGTTCCATCTTCGTTTATAACGGTCATGTTCTTTGGCACCAGCTCTGAGTTCAGTCACCTCTTTGCGCAAACTGAACACCTCTGACTCCATATTCAGCACTTTCTCCTTACAGTCTTTCACTTCAGCTGCATTAAATTCTAGAGCTTTAGCGAGGGTGTTGATCGTCACCGTGTTCTCGATCAGCCTTCTGTTCATGTCCGCCATCTTTTCTGTGCTCTCGGTCAGCCTCGTGCTCAAATCCGCCATCTTTTCCTCCTGGGCTTCAAATCTCAGGAGGAGTGTTTGCATGGTTTCAAACAAATCTTCCATCGATATGTTTTGTTTTGTTATTTTTCGAGCATGAGCACCTTTAGAAGGTGATTGAAACAGATCTGCTGTGACGTCCTCTAGAACACGTTTTCCGCTAGCTCTTTCAGTTTCCATCTCAACAGCATAAGCATGCTCCTTTGCAGCTGAAGTTTTACCTTTTTTGGGGTCATCCTTTTTAGTCAGGGTCTTCTCTTGCCTTCTTTGTTCCGTCTGCATGGTTCTACTTGTAAGAGATATGCTTTGTAAGGGTGCTGGCTGGTCGAAAGACCGAAAATTAGAGGTTCGAATCACACTCGTTCTGAACGACACGTCTGCTCAGTCCGCCATCTTGCCGGAACCCCCACTGTCAGCGCAAGTTGAGAGGTGAAGGCCACACGATCCGCAGTGGAAAACGCACGTCAGCAAAAGGTATTTTTACCTTCTTAAAACTTTTTTCACATAGTAAATAAAAAAACGCTTTTCTAGATGAGGTTGAACATATAATTAACAGCTGTAAACAATTGAAATTCGTAATTCATACAGGGTAAGGTTAAATTTATATTGCTGTCCCCTACGGTTCAATAACGGTATGTGAAACTACACTTACACTATAATTTATTTATTTATTCTATTTATTTATTTATTTACATTCTTAACAGTTTTATAGTGGGGGTTTTTTACCATTAAATGTTAATCTTTTTTTTATATAGGTTTTTGTACACCAACATTTCTGGAAAGTCTTTTTTATTTTATTTTAAATAAACTACAAGCTGCCATCATAGGTGGGTGTAGTACCCTCTACTTCAATATATTTTTAGTATATAAGTCAACAAACTAATGTTAGAAGAAACCTAACATAAACAACATTTATCTGCGTGTCATGTTTATTTATGGGTTAAAATAGGTTCTTCATTCAGTAAAGTTACTTGCATTAGGTTGCATATCAACAAAATCTACAAAAAAAAGTATTAACATATGGCAAAATAGTATGTGTATATATATGTATGTCAAAAGTTACAGAGTAAATGGGGAAATCTAATTAATTAGTTAATACTTCCCTCTTCAAATTCATACATATGTAGTTTTGAATCATGTAATTTGTATTATGTCTGTTCACAATGCACTTTTATGCTATGCTTAATTTTTAAAATCTGAAACAAAATCAGTATAGAACAATTAAAAAGGTTGAAGCAGTTTTTATGTTATTTGGACTTGGGTTCATCTTAGACTTTGAAAATACTGTATCTATATTTTTACAGACTCTGTGTGCTGATGACCACACCTATGCCAAAGTAACAAAGGCACAAATGGAGTCGAAGACGAAAATTCAACAATGGCAAGACTCACCCAGCTGCATCGAATCACTCATCAACCGTCCACCTGGATATAAGGCGCCCCTTTCCTCAGCTCTTCCTGTTTGCCCGTTGCCAGTCTAGTCGCCTCCCTCCACCTCCCCGTCTCCTCCCGGGGTTTCTGGTTCCTCGGTTCTCCCCTGTTCTTCGTCCCGCCTCCACCGCCTGGGGTTGTCCTGCTCGCCTTCGTCTTGGTCCTGCTGCTGTGTGCGTTCCTGCTTCCTGTCCCCTGCGACCCAGCCGGTCATGGCAGATGGCCGCTTGTCCTGAGCCTGGTTCTGCTGGAGGTTTCTTCCTCTTGAGGGAGTTTTTCCTTCCCACTGTCGCTTCGTGCTTGCTCAGGATGGAGGTTCTGCGCTGGTGTTCGTCTCAGGGTTGACCGGAGCAGTCGGCCGCTGGCTGGCCGTCCTTCACGTACCGGTGGGATGGATTGGACGTCTGCGATCCCTTCTCCACCACCGGGTTCGGGTCCCGGGGGGTAGATATCCATAATCTATCTCCCTATGCCGGACATTCAAGCTCTCAGCAGTCCGGCATGCATGCCCTCCGCCGGGGCCCGAGCGCCAAAGAAACCTTAATCAATAAAACATTTTAATTGTATTCTCTCTCTCTCGTTTTGTGAGTCTCTCCAGGTTGAAATTGAGGTTAATTTTTAAAATGTACACATAACTATAAATTTATATGTGTATCTCTTTATGTGCAATTGACACTGAAACCATAAATGATTTTTTTTTAAACAAGAAAAAATGTTTTGTTTCCACAGCATTTTCATGACAGTACAGATGGAAAGGGTACGATGCTGAGAGATATAAAGTGTTAATTATTATTTTGCTGTTGTTACGTGTTCTTCCTGCAACCGGCATATATAGACTGTGTGGGCTTCACCGGAAATGGAAGACGAGGAGAGGACCCTCGTTACTACTCTGATGGCATACCTGGACACTGCCCTGAATGTCAGTACTGAATGCAGGGAGAATATTAGTTGTTTTACACTGTCGTTCACACATTTCAGTTGTCACACATTGTTGTTCTTTTTTGGTGACATGTCTTTTTAAATCAGTTCTGCTGAAGTACATTAGCCTTTTGAACTGTTCAGTCATGCTTTTGTTTTTCACAATGTGTTATTTAAACATTATGTACATTTTTGAGTGTTCCTTTTGTTGTAGTTTTGATTTACATTTTTTAGTTTTTTGTAGAAATGGTGTTGTTTCCAGGCAAAGTTTATTGTAGCTCTAATATATTAAAGAGAAAGTAGAACCAATAAAGTAGTTGTACATATATTGTAACAGCATTGTTTAACAATTGAATAACCTTGTTTTTAAAAATGTGAAATGCAAGCACAGTAATAACTTTCAGTATTTTATATGTGTACATTCAATCTTTAATATACTTTCTGAATAATGACTGGTATATACGGTGAGGTTGTTTATGTTTTAACAATCAGAATCAATATGTAGTTGTTTTTTTAATAAAGCAACCACATACAGAAACATGTTCAGTTACAAACATACAATAAATACAAAAATTAAAGGTATGCTCAGCGACAGTGGAGGTGATGGAAAACTCGGGTGAGGAGGAGCAGTTGTTCACATCAAGCCGGACTTTATGAAGGTAATTAGAGGAGATGAGGAGACCGACACCGGAGGCGCATGATGAGCTGATTGGCTGAACTGAAGACTGTTACAATTTACACACAGGCTTAATTTATGTATCCGGTGACTATTTAAAAATGTTTTCATATAGAATCAAATTTATTTATCCACAGTGAACCATTCTTGCAACGTCTACTGCCGGGATCCGACTGCTGATCATTTCTTGACAAACGTTCTAAAAACTACTTTCTCTCTCTGAGTGTTAATTAATCCCTTTGGGTTTTGAAACAATTGGATATTTGAGTGCAGTTTATGAAGTTTCCAATGACACATTATGGTAAACAACGATAATATTTGAGCTCACCTGCAACCAAGCATCTTATAGTTTTTGGAATGCAACTCTGGCAAATCCACTACAGTATAGGGATAAGCGTGTGTGTATGATAATTAATGGATGGATAAATGTGTTCCTAATGTAATGTATTTGTCTTTAAAATATTAATTTCCATTAAAAAAAATTGTAATAGGGATAAGCGTGCATGTATGATAATTAATGGATGGATAGTGTTCCTAATGTACATTTGTACATTATTTTATCAACTGAAGTTATTGAAGTTCCATGATTTGGTAGACTATAATATTTTATCAGTTATGTATAGGGCTCAAAATAATGCATTACCTTTAAATATCCAAATGCATTTTGTTAAAAGACAAAGTTGTTATAATCTTAAGGGGACAGAGATGTTTGTAAAACCAAAATTCAGAACTAGTTTGAAGGGACGTTCTACCTCAATCCAGGGAATTTGGAGAATGTAGTTAAAAATGCCAAGTCAATGTTTACATTTAAGAAAATGATCAAAACGAATGTGATAAAAAAAATGAAATAGCGTAATGTGTATTGTATTAGTTAGAAAATTAGAAAGAGTTAGTCATTTTGTACTGTTGGTTGAAGATTATTATTGTTTAATCTGACTGTTGGAAAAAGGGCAGATATAATAAGATTTATTCTTCTTTCTGCTACCTTTCATTTTTTTATATTTTGTACATTATCATTTATGGGATTGTCTTGTATTGTTTCTTTTGTAAAAAAAAAAAAAGAACAAATTTAATAAACATAAACATTTGTCTTTAAAATATTAATTTCCATTAAAAAAAATTGTAATAGCACCACTAGCGCCTTTAAAATATTAACTTCCATTATTTTTTTTAGAATAGCGCCACTAGTGCCTTTAAAATATTAATTTCCATTCATTTTGTTGTTGTTGCGTGTTTTAATAGCGCCACTAGTGCCCCTTTAATAGCGCCACTAGCGCCCCCTTCATTTCCGGAGTGCAATAACCACTTCCGGGACTGACACCGCCGTCATCCGCAGTCTGCAGCCAGGAGTACTTGGGTTCATAGATATCATATATAGAACACATATGATATCTATGCTTGGGTTTACCTAAATACTCTTCTTCTCACTTCCACTCAAGAC